>CAJNIZ010033769.1:20649-60593 GCA_905231905.1 Symbiodinium pilosum | reverse complement strand
TTTAGGGTTTAGGGTTGGCAGGGTTCATTGTTATGTCAACGAAAAACATCTGCTTATTACTTATTATACCCTCCAGCAATGAACGACTGACGTTAAGCTTTGTAAGGTTGCCGGGGCAATTAGGGGATTGCGTAGAGTTTATCTAGAGTTGCGGATCTCAGGCCAGCAAGAGACGCAATTAGGGTTTGAGTCGTGTAAGTATTTAGGGACGGGGGTCTAGACCCCAGACCCCATCCCCTACGGATGCATTAGGATTTAGGGTTCAGGTTTTACGTCTTGGAATTTGGGGTACGTAACAGTAATTGTTGTACAGGTTTTGGGATCAGTTTATGAAAAGTAGGTACTTGGACCCTGAGGGTATAGGGGAACGGGGCCTTGGATTCTTTGCAACCCTAAACCTCAAACCAAAAGCCTTAAACCCTAAACCCTAGTTAAACCTTGAACCCTCGGCCTAAACCTTAAACCCTAAAGACAAACTTGACCTTAAACCCTAACCATTAACCCTAACCTCACGCCAGGGCAATGGTTGGTGATTTTGGGAACAGCACAAGTTGTTCCCTACATTTCCCTTTAGAGACCCCATAAACGTTTAGGATTTAGGATTTAAAGCTTAAGGTTTAGGTCACAGGTAAAGGCCAAGGATAGTACCGCGAAATAAGGATCGCCTGCGACGGCCCTAGACCCTAAACCCTAAACCCTAAATTTGTTCTCGGAGAACTTGGGCCAGTCTGAAGATTGGACTTAGGGACCTTAAGCCCTAAACCCCGAGCCCTAAACCCCAAACCCTTAAACCCTTAAACCCGGAGCCCTATAGCCCCCTTGAGTAGGTAGTCTATGGGGTATATGGGGATCTTATTTTCATATACCGAAAGCCATATTCCATCTACTCAAGGAGGACGAGAAGTCCATGAGTCAAGGATTTCAAGGTTCAAGGCCCAGAGAGTTCAAGAGCTCAGCTCTGAGGCTGTTGCCCTTGCAGTGTGGGTTACTACAGGGGTCTAGATCATATACGGGCCTAAACAGTCCATTTAGGGGGGAATAGGGTATATGGAGGGGCTTTCAAAGGTTCGTTTACGGAGGCTGTAGGGGTATATGTCGGGGGCCTAAACGATCCTTAGGGTTAGGGATAATGGGAAGTAAATGGAAAATTATAGAACATGGAACGGAAACTGGGTTGGGTTTATGGAGAGGATTTTATACGAATGATTATCAATATTGTCGTCCTAGGTTCCTTAAATCATTTTGGTATAGGGTACGCCAAGTAGACTTCCAGACGTTGTTGGTATGTATTCAGGCCCCTTATAAGAATAATTATCAATATTGTGGTGGTAGGTTCCTTGAATCATTCTGGTATATGCTACGCCAAATAGACTTCCAGACGGTTTTGGTATGTATTTAGGCCCCTGTAGGGTAACTTGTTTCCAAGAAAAGTTACGTCAACCGAATCAAGATACGGGAGGTCTTGTGCAAAGAGAGAGTATTAACTCCTGTCTGAGGGAGCGCGAAATCCTGCACTAAAACTTAAACCCTAAAACCCTAAACCTTAAACCCTAAACCCTAAGTCGATCTAGACTTGCCGCTTGTCAGTAGAGCATGGAGGAGTGGATTCCTTTGGTAGCCTATGTACAATCCCCAATCTTACTGGTTCTTAGCAGGTCATTAGGGAATAATGTAAACAGGGGTTACAGTCCCCCTAGAATATGGGGTATATGGGGATCTTATTATGGTTATGGTCAAATCCATTGCCAGGGTTTTTTTCCACTGCATCATTGCATGCGAGCCATCACCAAGGAGACACAGGAGTTGAGTCAACGAACAAGCAGCCAACGGTAAGACGACAACTACTATAGTATATTGGGATTATATAGGGGTAATGGAAAAGAAAATGAAAACTACTATTTGGGTCTAGGGTTATGAAAGAACAGAGGGGCATTTGTGAGCTGGCGCCGGATTCTCCAGAACCAACAACTACGAGTCCATGTGCCGAATAGTTACATTCTTCCCCGCAAACCTATACCCCAGATCTAGACACTAGACCCTGAAGCCCTTGGACCCTTACATAGGGAGATACCCTAAGGGTCAATCATATACTTCCCCAAAACCTGTACTATAATTACTATTACCCAAATCCCAAGTACCCAATTATTGGGTACATGGACCCTCTGGGATAAACCTCAAGGTTTCGAGCGCCAGAAGTGCTCCTCAACATCAAAGAAGGCGCCTCGCCTTTGCTTCAGGCTGAACATACGGATGGTTAGTAGAGAATGAGGGAGTACAATGCCAATACATGATCTCTTCCTTTCGTCCCTGCTAACCCCAATAAGTTGAGGAGCCCTTAATTCAGTTCTTGGCTTGCCCTAAACCCTAAACCCATGAGTGTCATTAAGCAGCACCACACCGATGGTGTATTACTACTCTGCATATGACTGAATGCGATAATTGGGATTCGCACACCACCTTATCTACACCATACTCTAGGTTGCAAAACGAGTTTTGGTGGTCCCCATGATGACATCCATCCACAGTCCTGGATAGAAGCCACACATTTTACAGTCGTCATCTGTCCAGTCCTGTGAGTCTCTGTAGAATTTCCTTGGGAGTCGATTGAAACCGGCCTAGCTCCAAAGTTTCAATTCTACTCCAGAAGCCTTGAACATCCAACCCTACATCTTCAAAAGCCAAACCCAAAGTTCTCAACACCACGTTCCCACCCCGCAAAAAGGCAACAGAGAACACGTTTAAGAAACAACAACCATAGAAGTTCTTGCATAGCACGCAACAAAAACCCAAGTAAGTCCATGACCGCGCAAAACGACCCTAGACCCCAAACCCCCAAACAGGCTGGGGTCCCCCCAGCGATACCTGGACCCTGGGTGTGACAGCTGCGTTCCTTGGCTTTCGCTTGCTAGGTTTTAGGGTGTAGGGTTTATGGCTAATTAGGGGTTGGGACATGAACCAAATACCGAAATACAGGCGTGGGGTGTTGAGTAGAACATGAAGGAGTGGAACAGCGACATGGAATTCAGGGTTTAGGGTGGAGGGAATGGAGAACAAGATGCGGAATTGCTAAAGTTGTTGGACTTGGGACATGGAAGCGGTAATATCGAGAAATAGGGGCTACTATGGAGTTAAATTCTCTATTCCAGCTGATTCAGCTTGAAAATTGATCTTTGTTCTACATGTTGCTAGAGCTTAAAACGGAATCGCAGCCACAATTTCTTCTGGTAACCCAAGAATAAGGATCCAGTAGCAACCGACAAGGTTGTTTCCTCAACCGTTAAACCCGAAGCCCTGAAGCCTCTATTCTTTGTCTTTTCTTTCACTGCCTACTAACAACCCCTAAACCCTAAATCTGAAGTCCTCAACCCTAAGCCCTAAATGCTAAACCCTACGTAACATCTAAATCCCGAAGCCTAAGCCATACCTGGGCCCCAAAAGTAGGTAAAACAATAGCCCAAATCTTTAGAAAAAAACAGCCCAACAGGCAAGTCTTTTACATACTTTTGGCGTCTGGGACCCTAAACCCTAAGCCCTAAACACTAAACCCTAGGCTCTAGCAGCCTGTGAGGTTCCTGGTCTCTGGCCAACTGATTTTCAACTCCCACGAACCCCAGGTCGGTGTAGGGCTTATGGTTTAGGGAGGGTTTTGGAGTTTAGGGTTTTTGGATTTTAGGGTTTAGGATGCACGGGGTTGAGGGTTTAACAGCTTCAGGCTCACTGTTTAGGTTTTATGGGTTGCGTGTTTCATAGTTTGAGGCTGATAGTTTAGGTTTCATTGGTCTAGGGTTTTCAGTTTAAGGCCCATATTGTAGGTTTTATGCGTTGAGGGTTTAGGATTTAGGGTTTCCAGCAACTTATATGGGGATTTATGCAAGAAGGGGTACCCTTAGGGATTGGGGGGGGCATGAGGATTAGGTGGGTCTTCATCAAGGGCGTTTTGGGGTAGAGCTCAGGGTCTGAAAAGAGGGGTGCTCTTGGGGTCTCAGGATATCTCCTGTGAGATCAGGCTTCATACTTAGTATTCAGAAAGTTACTTTTAGCTTGTTTAGAGTCCCTCCCAAAATGGCAATGCTCATACAGGAGTATTCTAAAAGGGATAGAAGAGGATAATACTTATCTGAAGGTGGGTGGTGCCCTAAACTCGAGATTGTAAACCCTCACCCGAAACCTTAAAACCTAAGCCTAAACCCTACACCCTAAACCGCGAGCATGTTTAAGCGCCCACCATGTCCCCAAAAATTGCTTTCCGACCGTTACACGGAGCACGGGCCTCCCAGAGACAGAAGAGCTGACCCGTCTTAAGGGCTCTTAGGTTTAGGGTTTAGGGTTTTAAGGTTTAGGGGTTCAAGGTTTGGGGGTAATGGACAAGAAAATGGAAACTACTGTAGTGTATCGGGGTCATATAGGGATAATGGCTAAGAAAATGGAAGCTACTATTTAGGTTTTGGGTTTTGGGTTTACGGTTTACGATTATGTAGTCCTTTTTTGGAGATGTTATGATTTTTTTGGTCAGGGAGTACAATATACTAGCCAAAAGGGAACTACATAGCCCTAAACTCTAAATCATAAACCCTAAACCCAGGGTCTTAAGTCCAACGATCTCATTTCCTAACCTGAGTGCTATCGAATGTGAACTATGATCTAAACTCCTTAATGGGGGTTATATGGGAGTTATAGAGGGGACTACTATAGGGTATATTAAGGGGATACTAGGAGTCTAGACAGTAGCTCATTTGATTCCCGCACCCCTTACAAACTCCTTTTAAGAAAGAGTTTATTCTCCTTAACGGAGGCTTAGAACAATCCTCCATCCAAAAAAAGCAGAACCCGAAAATCCTGGACCCCAAATCCTGAATCCAAACTCCTGAGCGCTACACCCTCAACGACACATGAGCCATAGTCTAAACTCCAAGTATCCCCTTTAATAACCCCTATACTAGTCCCCTATATATTCCCCTAGACCCTAAACCCTAAACCCTATGAACCCTGTGCTTGGAAGGAGCTTATCAAGCTGATGGCCCAGGCGTTGGGCCCATTTCCCGCAAGGCTGCTGCGCGACGCCCAGGACCCCATAGGGGGGTTTGGGGTTTAGGGTTTAGTGTTTACTCGAGTTTCGTCTATTTTCCGGGGGTTTGTGGGACTGACCTACACTTCCCAAATACCTAGAACCTTTGACTATGTGAATTTGTTGGGGCTGTTGAAGGCTGGCGTTGGGGATTTAGGGGAGGGCTTAGGATTTAGGCTTTGGGGTTGTAGTTTTTGGGAATTCCGCCCCAACCTTAAACCCGAAACTTCGAGGTTTGGATGTCGGTCTGGGCTTTAGGACGCCAGGTTTTGCCCTACAGGGTGGGGCCCCTAAGTTATAGTTTGGCTTGTAAGCAACTTATGCAGGGAACAAGTATATTCATGAGTGACTCTAGTTATGGGACCTATGAGTATACTTACAGTATGTAACTAGGGACCACCATAAACCCTTAACCCGAAACCCTAAACCCTAAGGATTTCGAGTTGAAATCGCGGGTTGGCGGCAACCTACCGCCTACCTTCGTCCAGCTTAACCTTACGCACTGCCGTGGGTGGACAAAGTGCTGCATGCCCCAGTATCATCATAGGTTCCCTCACTTATCCTAAGTTCCGCCTCGACTCTACAAAGCCTAAACCTATTTTGGGCATAACGAGGGCTGATTAAGGGCAAGCCTTGGGGGTGTTGCATGGGGCCGCATGGTATGCCTACCTATAGCCCGTACTACAAGCATCTACGGCGTCGATAAGATCGTAGGCCGCAAACGGAAATCCTAAACACTGCGGTTCAGGGTTAAGGGTTCCCTTCATTTAGGGTTCCCTTCATTGAGCCAGGACTTTCATACTCCCGTAGGTGAGACACGTGCATTTAATCCTAATTTAATCGGAAATCTTAGCGTTTTTTTTTTTGTGTCAAATCGCATGGGAACCGTAGCATAGTTTATTGTTTGTGTCAGTAAGGTATTGCCCAAAGGGTCCATGTAGGTATATGGTATATACTTAGGGCCCAAAGGGGTTCCCATATACCTACTTTAAGGCCCAAGTATATCCCATATTTCGCTACATGGACCCTTCGGGTGTGGAAGTCCTGGAACTGATTATACTACCCTCACGCGGTCAGACGGGAACTTTTTGTTTGTGGGATTCACTGCCTCACTGCGGTTTAGGGCTCCGGGTGGTTTGGGTTTAGGGTTTAGGGTTTAGGGTGGTTTGGGTTTAGGGTTTAGGGTTCAGTAGCCAACTTTCGTTATTGTTTGGGGGAGTGGCTTCTCGAAAGGGTAGGTTCCATAAAAAAGGAGACCTCAATATAGGCCCTAAGACCCCCCCCCCCCCAATAACAACAAATAAACAAAACAACATTCCTAATTTGGGAAACTCCCAAATCCCCCCGCCCCCCCTCTCTCAAGGTCTTGTGGCTCGCATGACCACTTTAAACCTGGTACGGGGCATCATATCTGGAGATCCAAGGCGATTGTAACTATGTTATGAGCACCCCCAGGATTGGGTTCTACAATTCAATTAAAACCGGCCTTGAACTTCTAAGTACCTATAGAACCGCCATTCGGCCCCTGCAGTACGCACCCTCCCAAACAAAGAAGGTCAATCAGCCCTAATAAGGGCTTAGCATGCCATGATCGTCCCCGATGATCCCTGACAAGGCCCTTAGTTTGATAATAGCCCCACCCTGAACCCTGAACCCTAAATCCCTGAAGGGTAGGCTTTTGGAGCTTCATAAGCCGTGTAAGTTCACAGTTCAGGGTTGAGGGTTTAAGCCCTACCTGACCGGACCCCCAGGGTTTAGGGTTTAGAGTATGTAAAATAATGGCCTGCTTGACCAGTTTCAAGGGTTGGGCCAAGTTTTTACCCACTTTGTGCTCAAAATCCTAAGCCCCCAAAAGCACCTAGACAAAACCCTCAACCTTCCTGATGGGCTTACACAAATGAGGAAAATCGCTTGGCAGTCAACAGGACCACTGTAGTCTAGCCATCATGCCCACATGAGGGCGCTCCTTACCTTTGTGGTGTTTAGGATTTAGGACTTAGGGTTTAGGATTTAGGATTTAGGGTTTAGGGTTCAGGGTTGGCCTCGTGAAAGCGGGGTACATACACAGGACCCGAAGCTCTAAACCCTATACAGACCTCCCCATACATCCCCCATCCTGGGTTGCTGTTAAGGAACTTAAATTGAGTTACCATAATGGGTATATATAGTAAATAATTGGGTTTCCCCAATATAGTAACTTAAGGTAAGTTCCTCAACAGCAACCCAGCATCTTGCGGAATGCCGATTTGAGAGGACGGGCGCTTGAGAAGTTTGGCGGAGAAATTTTCCCAGGCCCATGGCTTGAAACAAATGGCTTTAGAGTTGGGGTTCTGCGGCTTCTGCATTGTGGATCTTTTACCAGAAGATTTGTGGTAGTCCTGCACCAGCGGCCTTCAAGTAAAACAAAACAGGCCGTGGAGTTATGAGCTTAGGGCCTGGACCATGTGTGTGTGTGTGTCCTTCCTTTGAGGATGTGTACCCTAAACCCTAAACCCTAAACCCTATCGTTTCATGTTGATGGGGCAACAACTCTCCTATCTGAGTGCCTATATTGTTTGCACAATGTGCCCCCCCCCACGCCAGCAATACCTAGACCCACCATGACCCTAATCCCTAAGCCCTAAACCCCTAAACCAAATAATTCTGAAGCCTACGCACATTCAAACTATCATCGAGTCCTGGAAGCGACTCTATGGAGATTAGTGGCAGGGGGCGCTAAAGGTGGGATGAAGGTAGGTGGGTTAAAGGGACCTTAGTATATACTCAACTATATTGGGGCTTATTCCCTACCCCCCAACCTTCCTTCATCCCACCTTTTGAGCCCTTTCATAGTGTCCACTTCGAATCAAAAGGGGTTTCAGGGTTGCATCTGTGTGCGTTCGTGAGGATAAACCTTAGTTCTCAAGTACTTGAAGCCTAAGCCTGACACTTAAGCCCCAGACCCTAAACTTAAAACCCCAAACCCTAAACTTAAAACCTTAATCCCCAAACCTTTAAACTTCAAACCAAAAACTTAAAACCCCAAACTTTAAACCCTACCCTAAGGCTCTTGGACCCTCAAAGTGGGATCCCAAACCTTAGCCCCCAAAGCCCAAACCTTCCTCCAGAAAGCCCCAAAATAGTCCTAGGAGCCTTAGGGTAGTCCCCAAACCTTAAATCCACACCTTAAACTTAAAACCGTAATCCCAAAAACCTTCAACCCTGAACCCTAAACTTTGCACCCTAAAATCCGATGGCTGGCATCATGGAATCGCAGGATAGCGGCTCAGAACCGCAGCTTGCGAAGTGGTTGGGCTTGGCTCGCCCCTTAGTCTGGGCTTTAGGCTTTGAGGTTTTTAGGGTTTGTGATTTTAGGGGTTTAGGGTTTGAGGTTTTAGGGTTTGATGTTGGGGTTTAGGGTTTCGGATTTTCGAGTTTGTGGTTTTAGGGTTTGTGTTTTATGGTTTGATTGTGGTTTGGGGTTTTAGGGTTTCGGGTTTGGGGTTTAGGGTTTTAGGGCTTGGTTTGGAGGTTTTGGTTTAGGGTGTCTCAGTGAGGGGGCGCGCTGGTGCTAGAAGCACCCAGGCGCGCACCCCAACTTGCAGGAGCCCACCCACTGGCGCTCCACCCTCGCCCCAACCTTTTACGGGTTGTGGGTTCTCTGGAACTCTGATCGCGCTCCTGTCTTCTTATTTGTTTTTTTGCACCTGGTTGCAAGGTTCTGGGGCCTCTGGGGCCCTGGAGGCCCTTCCAGGCCTCGAGTGTTCTACGGTTTTGGGTTTTAGGCATGGGTGTTTAGGGTTTTGGGGTTTGGGGTCTGTGGTTTTAGTTGTTTAGGGTTTAGGGTTTAAGGGTTTTTTCATGGGTTTGGGGGCTTTGGGTGAACGATTTCGCGTTGGCCTCAAAAATGGAGAATGGACGGGAAAGAGCATGGAAATGAAACGGATCGCTTAGGTCCCTTTAAAGGGGTTATTGGGATACGTACTTCGGGAGAAAGAAAGGAGATGAGGATATAGAGAGAACCAGGGCAGTGAAATCGAAACCGGGGATGTGCTGAGGCTCTACGGGGTGTTAAGAAATCTTAGAGTTCAGCGTGATAAGGACGACCCCTTCATACCATCTATCCATATTGTGGTTGCTGCAGTTGAAAGTTCCGTAGGCCCCAAACCCTAAACCCAGTGATTAGCTTCTTTTGTACCCCGGGTTTATGGGTCAGAGTTAAAGGTTGAGGGTTGACGGTTCCGGGTAGAAACCCAGCTGCTCACACGGCGGCATCCTGCCCAATAGTCCCGGCATGAGCTCATACTATCCGCAGCTTAGGAACCTATTGTATATATGTATGATCATAGAATCATATATGTGTACATATATATGTATCAAACCCTGAACCCTAAAGCCTAAACCCTTACAAATGTAAACATGTGTAGGCACTCTCGCCCTGTCGAGTTGGTGAGAAGTGTGAGCATTTGGAGTTGCCCCTTCTACGGTGGATATTGAAATATTGCATGACCCTAAGTACCTTCTACCTTGGGAATTGTGGTCCTATGGTATACTAAGGTCATGCAGGATTTTAGTATTAAAACCCTAAGGGTCCAAGTACCTAATAATCATATACCTACCCAAAACCTATATAATAATTACTATTACTCAAAACCCAAGTCCTTAATTATTGCGTACATGGACCCTAAGCCCTAAACGTTAAACCCTAAACCCTGAACCCTCTATACCCCTATATATATCCCCTTTAAGGGACCTAATTATTGAATAATGGAGCCGTTGGGTACGCTAAAAACCATTTGGACTTTCTGGGACAGTAGGAGTTGTCAAGGTCCTAGTTCTCCTTCGGATGAAGTTTCAATATACTATCAGGGTGTTGGGTTTTGGGGTTTAGGGTTTAGGGTATGGGGCCCTAGTTGCAGAAACCATGGTTTATAGCACTTATAGCTGTAGCTATCCCCATTATATGTTAGGTATAACCCAAAATCTCACTTGGGGGCCCCCACCCTGAATTTGTTTTGAATTTGCATATGAACCCCTTACACCCCCTAAACCCAGTACCTTAAACCCTGGGCCCTCAAAAACAAAACCGCGTTATAGCCTAAGCCTAGAAGCCCACACTCCCTCAAGAAACTTTCCACTTGCATGAGGCCGATAAAGGGCCAGCAGAGGCCGCATGCGCAGATCTCCTCCTGCGCATGCTCGCGTTTGGGGCCCAGAGATTCGGGTTTAGGGTTTAGCTTTTGCGTGAGATAACGGCTTTGTAGAATCAGGGCAAGAAGTGAGAATCAAATGGAAAGGACAGCAGAAATGTAATGGAGACTGTGATGTTGTGTTCGTTGGTAGCGCCTCAGTTCTAAAATTTTATAAGTAGGTAATACCCTAGTCTCTCTTAGTTACTATCATACATTAAACACTCGTGCGTTGCAATACACCTGCCTAGCTGGCTCTTGATTGCTTGGGCTTGCAGCCTTAAGGCCGAAGGAAATGCATGGTAGAAGTTTTGGAGCAATTTGCGTGTTGAAGGACTCAACCAACCAATCAATCAATAAATCCATCAATCAATCAATCAATCAATCAATCAATCAGCTAATGAGAGAATGAATCAATCAACCATTGAATCGATCAATCAATCAAACAAACCACGTGGTCTCTTCCTTTTTGGCAGTCAGGGTTTTTACCGGCGACGACGAGAAAGGAGGGTTTACGGTTGCGGGTTTCAGGGTTTTAGGGTTGAGGGTTGAGGGTTTAGGGTTAACACAAAGAATGTCGGGAATGTCAGAATACGATTCTTTATAGGGCCGGTGTAGAATTCTCAAAGAGGATCCTTTATCGACCTAAAGTAGCCCGGGGGGGGGGTGCGGGAGAGAATACAGGTACCAGTAATAGGGTCATGTAGGGATACTCCGGGATACTGTTGACAATAAAAGTCCCGCAGGGGATTCGCATGCTACAATTAACACCCAACATTTCTAAATGGGACTGTTCGAGCAGCTTTGCGAATATCCACTAGTTACAGGCATCCCGCCTGCACCCTAAAGCCCAGACCCTAAACTCCGGGTAAATTCCGCCCCAAACCCTAAATTCTGAAGTGCCAGTCAGTTTTTGGCCATGAACGGGCAGGTTGCCATGAACCAACCATTTAGAGGGTCACGGGGACTAGGTAAGTGAACGTAAGTTTAGAGCTTTCGGAAACCCAAAACCCTAAACTCGTAAACCGTCCTAAACCCGAAGCTTAGGCTTTAGGACTCAGGGCCTAAATCCTACTATAAACCCTCAACCCTAAGGGTATTTAGGTTTCCCAAAGGATCCATGTAGGTATATGGTATATACTTAGGGCCCAAATGGGTTCCCATATACCTACTTTAAGGCCCAAGTATATCCCATATACCTACATGGACCCTTTGGGTTTATAAGAGGGGTCCCTAAGCGTCGAGCTGTGTGGATGTCTCCGGACATTATGATGGGCGTCTAGGGATTATCTGTATATTCAGCCCCCCCACCCTGAACTACCAAGCCGAAGGTTGCAAGCACCTGGGTTTAGGGTTAGGGTTCAAGGTTTAGGGTTAAGAAACTTACTCGAAACCTGTGCTACAATCTCCAGCACCTAAATCCATGCATGTACTTACTAGGTACATGGGCCCTATATGCCCCCCAGAACTCCTATATATCCTGTATCCCCATATGCCCCTAAAAACCCTTCTACATATCCCTAGAGCAGGGACCCTTAAAGGCTTAAAGGTACATGGACCCGTAGGTCACGGCTTGCTACAGTTGATGCCAAAGGACATTGCATAACCCCAAGTCCAGGGATGTGTTTACGGTTTAGGGTTTAGGGCTTAGTATAACCCCCATAAACCAAAACCTTAAACCCTAAACCCATAAACCCTAACCCTGTGTTGTAGGGTGGAGCAGTACACTTTACCTCGGGAGATATGGTATTCCGAATGCGCAAAGTGGCGGAAATGTTGCACCACTTAAGATTCCCGAAGTCTAAACCCTGAACCCTAGATCCTAAACCCCAAACCCTGAACCCGGAACCCCGAACCCTAAACCCCAAAGCGGCCCTGGGGTAAATAAGGTACAGTCGGTGCTGCAAGATCGCTTCCATTCACATGAAGTTATGCAGGAATTTGAATATCCAGCTCAGGGTCTAGGGTTTGGGGTTTAGGGCATCCACCTTAAGCCCAGAAGCCCCCCCCCCCAAAGGCCGAGCAATGCAGTGTTTACGTAGTATTGTCTATATACCCTAGAGTTGCATAGCCCAGTAACCCTAAACCCCAAACCGCACCTGGGGCCTTGCAAAGGTTAGATCCCAACGATCGGATCTCAGCCGAGGATGCGCTGTGACCTTGCCGATTTGGCTTACCGGTCTCATAGCTTACCCCGAGGCTTCCCGTTACCTAAGTAGTAGGTTACCGGGCTTAGGGTTTAGGGATTAGGGTTCAGGGTTCAGGGTTTGGGGTTACTGGGCTATGTAACTATAGGGTATATGGAACCCAGAACCCATTAGTTAGGTGGATTTCCAGAACCCGCTGAAACTACCTCAGAACTAGCGACTTCGGTAATTTAGGGAATACTCCCTGGTTAATGGGTTTTGGAAAGTCCTGGCTAGTTTTCTTTGAGGGACATAGGATTTGAAAAGGGGCCAGGGAACCTACATGGGCAGAGTGACGCAGATGTAGCTACCAAAGTGCTAGAAAGGAGTCATGATTGGAGGGGGGCGCAGGCAGTGCGGCTTACCTAGGTTTGCGTAGCGTTGTAGATTCGATTAGACGCTTTACACTGACTTGAGGTGTAAGTTTTAGTCGAGGTTTCTAAAGATTATGGGTGTCTATCCGGTGTCCCCCAACAGGAAGAGCCAAGTATACTGCCCCAACAGTGAGTGAAAGTGAGTTCCGATTTTATGGAGTTTCCATTCGAACAGTGGAGCCCGCCAACTGACCTACAAAAGCTATGCTACGCTCGCACAGCGGGTAAACTTTCAGTAGCCGCCCAGCCGACATTCTAGTCGCGTTATGAGTTGGCGGATACTCTTATAAGGTATATGGGGGTACCTTTTTGGGGGTCCCCATAATAAGGATTGTAGTATTTTGGGGTCTACATTGGGGTTCCCATTATTCTGGGAAACTACCACATAGCCAGTGAGTGGTGCTTGTGCATATGGGTGGTAATTTAGTATGCGTAGTCTCTAGTCTATTCCCTTGCAGAAGCCCATGCCCGTGAATTTGTAACCCTAAACCCTAAATAAATGGCAGATATTCACTGTAGCTCTGTGATGCGGCTTTTGTTTGAAGGTGCTTTTGCTCTACGCAAGGCATGTTTCTCAAAACCGACGTGGAAGTCTTCTGTGCTTTTGCATGAGTGTGAGTGCTTCCATGTAGCCAGCGGTTTAGGGTTTAGGGTTTAGGAAACGCTTGGGTTTCAGGGCCCGACAGCCACAAGCTGGTTTTAGACGAGGCGGCACTCATTCATTGCGGACGGTGGTGACGGAGAGAAGGCTCGCTCTCGAATTTCCGTAGTCTGAGGGCAGGCTGGAAAGTTCAAGGAAGGTTGCAGTAGATGATTCAGGGTTTTAGGGCTCAGGGATATAGAGTTCCCCTGAACCCTAATGAAAACCCTAAACCTATGAGCTAGGTAGGGTAGACCCTAAGTTATACGGAGGCAATATCTTATGGTCTGATTTTTCCCGGGCATACCTGGGGCATAAGACAGGGTTGCTTTCTTTGCCCGACTTATTAGACCTGCCGATTAACCTTTCCATGTGGGTGAGCCCAAGGGGTTGCTTTCAAAATTATGGGCCCTTTGGGTGAAACATTCTTATTATGTCATCTAGTGTCATCTAGGCTTAGGGTATAGGGTTTAGGGTTACCCAAGTGGGACCCTAATTTTACTACCCACATGTTCATGCGTCCTGTTGTTGTCAAGGTGCAGTAGTAGCCATACTGGTAATAATAGAGGCATTCCGACCGCTTGTAACCACTGCCACTGAATAGCGGTTATGGTGTTGATTGGCCGCCATGCATGTTAGCAGTAACCAACCACTGCGGTGACTGATGTTTATGAGATGTTGCCTCAACCGTTCCAAGCAAACAAGATAGCACAGAAGTTCTTACAATCGACCCTAAACCTTAAACCCTAGGGTGCTGTCTAGGTACTTCGGAGACACCTTGTATACTGTTTGGGTACTCGGACCCATTGGGTTTGAGTTCTAGGCTTTTAATGATCCGTAGAAACTACCTCAACCCCAAAGGCATGTAGAATAATAGTCCTAAACCCATAATCACAGCCATCAAGGCCATTATGTTACCTCTTGGGGTCCAAAAGTATGTAAAACAATAGCCCCCAAACCCAGAATAACAGCCATAAAGGCCATTATTTTATCTTCTTTTGGGGTCCAGGTATTGCTCGGATCATGACTTTAGTTCTATCTGGCCCCCACCCACTCAAAACACACTGCAGAATTGACAGGGCTCCCGAAACCCAATCTGCAAGCAACGTCCATTTTGCCTGGTTCCGAAGTAAGATTTGAAGGGGGTGGTGTATGTTGTGTTTCCTTTTTCTCATAAAATATTCCTCAACTTGGGCTTTGCAAGTGCAGAATTCTGGCGCAGGCCCCCGTACCGCCAAGGATAGCCCTCACGCGCCCGTCTCCAGGACGGGACAGCATTGAGCTGGGGACCCATTTGGAGTTTTCCTGAATTCATCATACCCAAAGGGTCCATGTAGGTATATGGTACATACTTAGGGCCCAAAGGGCTTCCCATATACCTACTTTAAGGCCCAAGTATATCCCATATACCTGCATGGACCCTTTGGGATAATACGGATCCCTATCATGCGGTTCCTATTGCAACACGGGCGCCTGCACTGAATTTCCCTCATGTTGGGAACAGTAATTTCGGCCAAGTCCAATTTAGGGTTTAGGGTTGCCCCCCAAATCGTAAACCCTATGTTGTAGAGATATGCGGGATTCTTAAGATCGGGAGCATTACCTTAGTACCCTACAAGTCCGTAGGTATCTGGTATATACTTAGAGTCCAAAGGGGTTCCCACATAATTTCTTTAGTCCTCCGGTATCTGTGATATGGCAACATGGACCCTTTCGGGTATGGGAACAAAGATGCTGCATGGTTTAATGTTGGATTCTGATTCGTGTGGGGGGACCCCTTCCCCCAAACAAACACGAGTCCTAATTAATAGACGGGGCGGTACCCCCCAAACAATCCATGGTTGTGCGGTTTTACTTAAAAATTAAATAGGAAGGATCAGGACTGGCTCGGATCCTAGGTTTAGAATCTATAGGATGGATCAGGATCGGCTCGGATCCTAGGGTGACTTATAAATTCAATAGGACGGATGAGGATCGGCTTCGGTAATAGATCAGAAGGGTTTCGGAAGGCATTCAGAAAGGTTTGAGGAGCTCAGAGGATTTCAGTTTTCAGAAACGTTTCAGAAGGTTTTGAGGAGAATTCTAGAAAGGATCCGGTGATTTCAGATCTTGCTTGAAAGCTTTGCTTTTAAATGCTGAGCCTTTAAAAGTAAAAGGTTTTTGCTTTCTGCTCTTTTTAGGGCCCCGCGATTTGAGGGATAATTGAGGGCCCTCAAAACATTCGTATTATTGAGGATCTGGGCAGCTGCTGGACTACCCCTGAGGAAAAATGATTGCTAGGCTTCCTCGAATAAGCGGTCTCATAAGAAATCGATAGTTTTGGACCTGGCTTGGAAACTTGAAATCCGGAGCTTTGAGGTCATCAAAATCCGGAGGTTTGAGGTTGTGGAAGTTCTGGACAAGGGGTGCTAGTCTAAGTAACAAAGGGCAGCTTGGATTAGGACCCTAAAATTACTTACTGCCTGCAGTGTTTTTCGAAGCAAATAAGGTGTATTTATTCTATTGACTTATTCACAGAGTATTTTTTTCAGCCGTGCAGGCGTAATGCAGGGATATCGTGGTTTCATAGGACTCATGGCAATGACGGAGGGTCAAAGGTAAACAGACAAGGTAAACGAAATGGAAACCCCGCACCCTAAGCCCTAAAATAGGTTTTCGAGCTACGCAGAGAACCATGTAATTTCGTATGAGCTACAGTCTAAACTCTTTAAGGTCCGTTATATACAGGATTGGATTATAGTGTGGTTACTAAGGGGGATACTAGGTGTTTTGACAATAGCTCATATAGTCATTTGTAAGCCTTGCGTCGGATAACATCTTAGGTTTAAGGCTCATAACTTACCAGCCTAGCCTAGCGATTCGGTCGTGAGAGCCGTCATGGGTTTGTGGCTACGACGTAAGGCTGCTATCATGGTTTCAGGGTTTACCCGAAGTCCCAAAAGTAG
Source organism: Symbiodinium pilosum (assembly GCA_905231905.1). Lineage (NCBI taxonomy): Eukaryota > Dinophyceae > Suessiales > Symbiodiniaceae > Symbiodinium > Symbiodinium pilosum. Next base: position 44,215 of record CAJNIZ010033769.1, on the reverse strand, counting down.
GTAAGATACCGTAGCCCAAAAAGCCTTTTTTTGACAGGGGTTCAGGGTAGGGCTATGGCTCCTGAGGAACATTGGTTCGTGTATATAGATTTGGTGTCCAGCTGGGTAGACCTTAAATTGGTTTAGGTTTTAGAGTTTAGGTTTCACCTTAAATTGAAACCATGGGTCAGCTGACGATGCTTCGTCTTTCTAGGATGTTGTGGATGTCATCTGGATCCCCTTCCCCTGATATGTGTACCCAAAATTGAAGGGCCCAAGTACACAACAGATAAGGAGGTCATGTACAGCTATAATTACTTCGGGGCCGAAGTATATATTATAGCAAACGTTGGATAATGATCAGAAGGAATGTATATGGAGAGTCCTTACTGTCAACCCTACGCTAGACTGTTAATGGGTGTGAGCAGTACCCAACCTAAATCCTAAACCCTATAAACCATGACCCAACCTTGGGATGTGCAGGCGGTAGATGATCCTCGTTCTCCAAACCTGAGGTTGCTCAAAGAAGCAGCCGCTTGTGCTTAGAGAGGGCTTGGAATTCAGAGTCTAAGACCTACCCCCAAATCGCATAAACCCTTGTGTTTAGGGCTTGGGCTTGGAATTCAGGGTCTAAGTCATAAACCGCCTAAAGCGCCGAAACCGCTGGATTCTTCGTCTTGGGTTTCAGTGAAGAAGCAGCAATGTAGTTTGTAAGGGCAACTGTCTTGCTAACTGAATAATTAGCGATATTGTGGTCCCGGGTTCCTTGTATAACTATAGTATAGAGCAGCTCAAACAAACATCAAAGGATATGGGTAAATATTCAAGCTTTTTGTCTTATCCTTTTTTCATGGCATGGATATACGGCTGACAGCGATTGTAGTACGTTTTGCGTCTAGCACTGTGCATGATGCTGGGGGTGATCAATGGTAGAGCGCAAGACCGCAGCGGATTCATAGTAAGCGCAAAACTGCTATACGCTGCAAAAGTACTGGCTGGGGCAGAGGTTTAGAGCTTGGGCTTTGGGGCTTATGGCGTCTGTTGAGCGTTTGGGGTACTTACATAGTTCCACCAGCAAGGTGACAATAACCATATCAACAAAACCATGCGACTCGCAGAGAATGTCAACAATCCTGGTGCAGGTTACCTACAATGCCTCTTAATCGCGCAAACCATGATGCGACAAGCCCAGTTCTCACGTCACTTTGCTTGTTTTCCCCATTCGATCCTCCTTCACGCTAGCCGAACCCAAACCCTAAACCTGTAAATTCTACACCCTAAACCCCCAAATAATCCGCTACAGTCAAAAACCCAAAAGTTGGAGCAAGGGAATCAGATGATTCATGCCGCTTTTCCATCTTCTGAGGAAAGGTTTAGGATTTAGGGTTAGGGTTTAGGGTTTAGGGGTTTGAGGCTTAGGGTTTTGGGGGGATTCTCATGTTCCAGTTTTCTGGCCTCGGTTTAGGCTGTAGGGTCCAGGGTGTAGGGTAATTCATCAAAGCCACAAGGGCAGATATCCTTGGCGGGAAAGATAAGATCAGGGTCCTTGAGTCTGCTTCTAGACTAGTACAACTATTCTCATCCAGACTGACTCCTCCCGAAGTAGGTAACAGCATTGAGGATATCCGCCACGAATGGTCCTTGAAAAAAGTGATAGCGATTGTAGTTTGGCTTTGCTTGTCGCGTGTTTGATGCCCTTTGGTGGGGGACTTCTTCCTAAACCCCAAAAGCATGTAAAATAATAGCCTTCAACCCATAATAACAGCCATAAAGGCAATCATTTTACCTAGTTTTGGGGTCCAGGTGGAACTGAGGGCTTTCTTCTAAGGTTCCTCATGCTCAGGGCCCTTCTGGGATTAGCCCGAGGCACCTGCATGTGAGCAATAATCAAAACTCCTTAATTGGGGTTATATAGGGGGCTACTATAGGGGTTATTAACTGGGCTGGGAGTTTAGACCCTAAACCCTAAACCGTTAACCCTATGAACCCTAGACCCTAGGGTTATTAAGGGGGATAGCAGGAGCTAAGACCTTAAGCCTAAACCTTAAACTCTAGGGTTATTAAGGGGGATACTAGGAGGTTAGACCCTGAGGGGGATACACGGAGTTTAGACAAAAGCTCATGTTGTCAAGTACTTCATGTTGCGCATCTGGTTTTAGCATGAAGAAAACCCTAAACCCTTCTCTTTGATTATTTAGGAACCTAGCTATAGTTAGGGCTTGGGGTTAAAGACCACAAATAGGCCATATGAAGAAAAGGATCTAACATGAAGGATAAGCGGTCCTATGAGGGGTTGGATCTACAGACCTTTACTGTGGGGATCTTTCTATCCATGTGGTCTCTGAGTTTGTTCGTGAAGGCCCTAAGAGCCTGAGCCCGAGACCTCCGCCTTTGCTCGCTTTGCACAGTGCTGACAAAGGCGTTATGCTGTTCCAACAACCCAGTGTACCTGAACTCCAAAAGTATGTAACATAGTGGCATTTTGGACTAAATTTCTGGGTTTGGGGTTATGATGCTTTAGCTACTTTCGGTTACTTTAGGCATTTCTGACTAGGAAAGTGGATCTCATTTTGCAAGATTCGGACTTTTTGGTGGGGTCTTCTATAGCACCCACTACATTGCGTGGTATGCTTCACTCGGCGTAGAACTCGATCGTAAACTCCCATCACCATAGTGCTTTTTTCATGAGGAACTTCTTACCTTCAATAGTTTTTACGAGGAGCCTCGTATTCTGAGGGCGTCGGCCGGACTTAGCTGGAATTTTGACATGGTAGTGCTTCGCTCTGTACACTGGGACAGGAGCAAGTTAGAGCTTCCTGCCCGAGGTATTGGCTTCTGCAATGACTCTAAGGGTCCAAGTACCCAACAATCATATACTTACCCAAAACCTTTTTGACAATTACTGTTACCCAAACCCTAAACCCTAAACCCTCAAACCCACGCAGATCTAATTATTGGGTACTTTGAACCCCTAAATTAAGCTGTTGAGATTGTGCCCTAGAAGCAATGCTGCAAAGCCGCAATCACTAAACGCTGAGCTGAGTACCTATATGGGGGTTTCCTAAAATTGGGGGTACCATTTGGGGGGTCCCCATACTAAGGACTATACTATATTGGGGTCTATATTGGGGGGTACCCTAACTTTGGGAAGCTACTTATATCTATGTATACGCACTTACCTACGTATATACATAGGGACATAAAATTCAGGGTGTAGGCCCTAAACTCTTTAGGGTTTGGGGAGCCGAAGGCCCAAGACCCACAAGGTTTCGGCCTCCAAAGCTCAGATCGGAGAACTGCAAATTTGCCGGCTTTAGGGTTAAGGGTTTAGGGCTAGGGGTTTAGGGTTTAGGGTTGTGAGTTTCTCAAGTGAGGGGAGGCTAAAGGGTTCCGGGCTTAGAGTCTAGGGTTGAAGTTGTTTTTTCTCAAGTGGGGGGAGGGTTCAGGGTTCCGGGCTTAGAGTTTAGGCTGTAGGGGTGTCAAGATCTAATCAGGGGAGTAGGCGGTCTGGATCAAAGAGTTTTTAATCTCAGAAATTCCCATCTAGGCCCTTACGGTACCGGTACCCTGCCTGAACCCTGAGGATTATTTACCCACAATTGCTCGTTTGGCTGTTAGCTCCACTCTGAACATGTCGATGGGACTTCCCAGCATGTTTGAAGCATCGCCCATGGATGTGGTTTAGGGTTTAGGGTTTAGAGCTCCTGCAACCGGAGTGCTTTGATAATTGCAAATTGACGTTGACTCGATCCACCGACCCTAGAGGCAAACTCCCTCTAAAAGGGATAATGGAAAAGAACATGGAAACTACTATATAGTAGTTTTGGGGTCTATATAGGGAGAATGGAAAAGAAAATGGAAACTACTTTTTGGTAGTTTTGGGGGTTATATAGGGATTATGGAAAAGAAAATGGAAACTACTATACTGTATTAGGTGTGGCGTTGCCTGCATATCCGTTAAACATGCCCTTTTTTGGTCAGTCTGGTAATGTGTTGACGATGCGGGTGGTAGTTCCCACAGAGCCTGCACGCTGTTTGTGTGCCGACATTGCTCAAGAGCTTTGGCAACATGCCACACTGTACAGCTAGGTCCAGATGCTTTACCACGGGAAAGCTACCGATGAAGGCACGCAAGCGACAGTTCGCCAGCCGTCTTACTCCGTCCGTTGGGAACAGTCGGTGGCGCGTTCAGGAGTGTCCTCTGGCTTCCGCTCAGAATCTTCGCTGATACGCGCCGAGCTTTCCCGCGCCTCCAGCGTCCATGATTCTGGGTTGCTGTTAAGGAACTTAAATTTCACATAGAATTAATCTGGTTTCCCAAATATAGTAACTTAAGTTAAGTTCCTTAACAGCAGCCCAGGATTTGCTTGTTGATCTGGAGCCAGAGCTCGTGCGTGGAGTGCCCATTCATTTCTGCCTCAGGCGCTTTGGGGGGCTATATTGGGGCAATACTAGTGTTATATTCGGGTAATATTGGGATAATGGAAAATAAAATGGAAACTACTATAGTATAATTGCCCATTCATCTCTACGTCAGGCGCTTTGGAAGGGAATGGAGACAAGTGGCGAGTCCTGAAGCACTGAAGTGGAGGCCACATTTGTCCAGGCGAACTCAAAGGTACCAGTATTTTTTCAGTCATGACTGGGGAACGTCCGGCTTGTTGAAATACCTTTCCTTGCTGGTGTTCTTCAATGGTTGGCCGGCAGCCGTCGTCTCCCTTGCAATGAGCGTCTTGATTACAGTGCTCAAGGTGACGTTCATGCCTGAGTACTTGGCCAACTTGTCATGGTTCTGGCCTGTTGTTCAGCATGCCTTGGCAATGCTACCGGGATGTTCTTGCAATGTTTTCGTATGATATATTGAGTTTGCCTTCTTATTCAACAGCCAGAGTTGAAGTGTCTATAAAGGATTGCACGATACACCCTAAGCCCTAAATCCCTAGCTAAACCATAAACCGGCCAGAGGCTAGTTCTCTTCTTCTGGCAGCACGTAACGGCCGCCTTGGGTTCAACCCGGCTGGCTTTCCTAGATCGCCTTTGTATACCACAGCATGATGAGGACATACCTAAATAATGGGTTCTGGGTTTAGGGTTTAAGGTTGAGGGTTTAGGGCTAAGGGTTTCCGACTATTTAGGTAACTGGGAGTCCTACCCGGACCCCAAAAGTAGGTAAAGTAATTGCCTTTATGGCTATTATTATGGGTTTAGGGCTATTATTTTACATAGTTTTGGGGTTTAGGTAGGGTACCAGAGCATGATGAGGAACCCTAAACCCTAAACCCTAAAAGGAGATCAAGCACCGATGCATTTACGCATTGGCTTCCTTTCTCAGTCATTCCGACAACCTTGTGGTGCTCTGGTCGCCGCGGTACTGCACGCGGCTTTGGTGCCTTACTTAGCCAATAGAAGTACTTTAACCTTTTTTCGGCTTCCTTTTTGGATCTATATAATGAAGTTTAAACTTTTTTTAGCCCTGCTTATTGGGGAAGAGAGGTGCATGTATGAACTTGCGACATTCCTTCTGAAGAAGAAGCAGGCGGATCGGATACAGTTCGTACCTGTCCAAACGGCAGTATTGTGGTTCCTGTGCTACTTCTTCTCCACTTCACTCGTGACTTGCAAGCACTCGCTGACGTTTTGTTGCATGAACTTTGGGGCTTGTTGGAAGCAAAGTTTGAGTTGAATCGTCCGCACAGATGCCTTGTAAACACAGAATAAGTTGATTGCAGGATAGTATCCAACTTTACCGCAGCAGGCAGAAATCAAGGAACGTATCTACTCACGTTTTCCCTGGTTCAAAAGCCACTGCAGGTGATGACGGCGTTGGTGCTGCAGAGAATGGGGCCCGACTTTTCGACGACAGAAGGTATTGGGCCCATCTTTTTGGTGGCCATTGGTCAGTCACTCAACTGCCTAACTCTTGATTCGTGATCTAGAAGTCGCAGGCTCCACGCTAAACCCTAAACCCTAAATCGCATGGCTTGCCAGTGTAGAGGTTTCCAGTTAAACTAACCCTAAGCCCCCCAGTGCTGTGGAACTATAGGGTATAGAGAACCCGGAACCCATTATTTAGGTAACTGGGAGCCCTAAACCCTGAACCCTAAGCCATAAACACTGAACCCGGAACCCATTATTTAGGTAATTGGGAGCCCTAAACCCTGAACCCTAAGCCATAAACACTGGACCCGGAACCCATTATTTAGGTAACTGGGAGCCCTAAACCCTGAACCCAGAACCGATTATTTAGGTAAGTGAGGGCCCTAAACCCATAGTAACAGCCATACAGGCGCTTGTTTCACCTACTTTTGGGGCTCAGGTAAACCCTATACACCCTAAACCCGAAACCCCGTGCCCCACTCCAAAATCCTACACCCGAAACCTTAATTTCGAGGATTTGGGTCACCCTAAACCCTACACCCTAAACCTTGCACCCAGACTCCAAAATCCTAAGCCCCAACCCCTAATTTCGAGGATTTGGGTGATTTTTCCGCTGCTCCTCTACCTGATGACTGACCTGCTGCATGACATGGGTGGCTTGGTCAGGCTCGGCAGCCGGGAAGGATTGGCTTGCTGTTATGGAGCTTAATGCAAGTCACTATCATGGGGGTACGAGATTAGTCACCATATGGTAGTTTCCCAATATAGGGGGGCCCCAATACGAACCCCCAAATACTATAGTCCTTATTATAGGGACCCCCAAAAGGGTATCCTTAATTTTGGGAAACTCGCATGTATACCCATTATGGTAACTTGATTTACTTAAGATCCTCAACAGCAGCCCAGAACAATATAGCACAGCTGGGGCTTCGGGCTTTAGTCGGATTTCGGCACTTCCTAAACCCCAACAGTAGTAGGTCAAATACTAGCCCTAAACACAGAAGTATTGCTCAGAAGGCCATTATTTTACATACTTTTGGGTTTCAGGTAGGTTATTAAATACCATTATTTTACGGGTTCAGCACTTGGGCTTGCGAGTTTCTGGGTAGCCTGTGCGGAGAACGCCTTGAAAGGCAGCTGCGCGACTTCAAGCTGCAGCATGCCTCTTGCTTTTGCTGCGCGGGCCTTACACCCACAGCTCAGCATGACTTCCATTTATCATGCCAGACGAGCTAAGAATCTAAATTCCTTAAAGGGGGATTATATAGGGGGTTATGTAGGGGGGTATTATAGGGACTATTAAGGGGAGTACGAGGAGTTTACGTAGACTATAGGTCAGATGGAGTTTCCAACATGAGGGCCCCATCTAGGGACTCAGCATGGGGTGAATCTTCGTTCTGGCTGGGGTCAAACCGACCCCCTAAGGTTCTAAGGACTCAAATAATAGTGGTTATATAGGGAGAATGGAAAAGAAAATGGAAACTATTATTCTATAGGTCTTTAGGACCCAAATAATACGGTCTTCGGGCCCAAATAGTTATAGTATTTGGGCCCTAAAAACCTATTATTCGGGTCCTTGGACCCTTAGGGACCAGCGGAAGATTCGTTTGGAAAAGTACCGTCCTTGTGCTCATACTCGGTTTTCATGAAGTTCTTTTGAGAGATACCTCCCTGCCACTTAGCCCTTCCCAGAGAGTTCCGAGGCAGCATCAACCATCTTCATCCGGCCTCCCGGCTACGAAAAGGATGCTTCCTAGGGGGAGCTTGCGAGTTTTCATGGAGATTCAATTATCCCTAAGGGTCCAAGTACCCAACAACTAGGTACTTGGGTTTGGGGTAATAGTAATTATCGATATGATTATTAGGTACTTGGACCCTTGGGGTATCAGCCCCGACTCATGGTGACTCTCCATCTCAAATCCGCATTCCCAGGCCATTGGAGCTTCATGAGGTTCAGCGACTGCTTTCAGCTGGGGTTAGAACCCCACAAATAATCTCCCTAACTGGCTTTGTAGAGGGAACCTCAATTATAAGTAGGATTATGACTCCAGTCTTAAGTAGATTCGAAGTCCCATGAACCTTAAAGCGCTCTCTGGAAGCCCTAAGCTCTGCTGGAGCTTCGGAAGCTGTGCAGCGCCGGGTCGACAGAACACGGTTCAGGGCTTAGGGTTCCCCATTCTCACCATGCCAGACTGCTTTTCTCCATTGGGGCCTCGCAATGAACTCCCGTGTGAGTTCCGAAGCCCTAAACCACGAATCCCTAAACTCTCAGCCGCAAATGCTAAATCCTGATCAAACCCTGAACCCTACACCCTAGACCCTCAGCCCTAAAGCCTCAACCCCAGACCCTTCATGTAGGGCTTCTAGCACCCGGACCTTCGCCGCACGCCGTCCTTGGTCCATAGTGCGAAGCACTGACTCAGCTCGAATTACTTGAATCAGGGTTCCACACGGTTTAGGGTTTAGGGTTTAGGGAATTCACAAGTGGATATTCACGCTGGGCAGAGCATTCCTTTTCTGCTTAATACAGGGGCCTAAATAAATACCAATATTCTGGTTCCATATAGTACATGGTACCTCAAATGGACCTCAAAAGGAAATTGTCATTTATCTAGCCCCCATATTAGGGTTTAGGTGTTTTTTTGTTTCTAGGGTTGAGGGTTCAAGGTTTAGGGCTCAGCAAGCCTGATCTGAGGCAGGGCTTGTTTATCTTGGTTGTGATGAGAGTACCAGGGCTTCTCCGAACGGAGGATTTGTGAGGGTATGTATGAGCTGTAGTCTAAACTCCTTAAAGGGGATCATATAAGGAATTATATAGGGGACTACCATGGGGGTTATTTACCAGGAGTTTCGACTATGGCTCATATGGAGGTGTCCTTCTTTGGGAAGCCATAAATGGAAATCCTGCTTCCGTTCATCATTCTTCTTTTTTCCTAATGCCATCTCAAGAATCGTTTCTGTCATCAGGAACAACCGCAGTAGCTGAAACGGTAGCTCTACAGGAGTGCTAGAGGGGACTACAATTTGGGGAAACCCTAAACCCTAATCCCTAAATCCCTAAACCCTATAATCCCTAAACCCTACATATTCCCCTAATTTTGGGAAACCCTAAACCCTATGGACCCCCATAAAATGAGTTTGGATTGTGGTGTGCGCTGGCAGGGAGGAGTTGGCTTCTGAAACGCGCGCCTAGCCAAAACCATCTACTGGGACGTGCCGGATACTTATTACAACCTACCTGAACCCCAAAAGTAGGTAAACAAATTGCCTTTATGGCCGTTATTATGGGTTTAGGGCTATTCTTTTACATAGTTTTGGGGTTTAGGTAATCATTGCTGTGCTTAGAAGCCATCTAATACCTAGGAAACTCCACGTAGGGAGCTGTTAAGTGGGCTATAGGCAGAGACATCATTGGGTTGTAAATGCTCTGGACCTCCATGTGAGCTTCTGTCAATATGTTATTAGCCGAATTAAACGACCCGTAACCGTGGACATAGAGGTCCCTCTTATAGTTTATTTAGTATAGTCCCTGGTATATTCCTTAATAAGGAACCCATGTCCATTACATAGGAAATAGTGACTGTAGCTCATGTAGGGATGTCCAGGGTTTGGGGTCCCGGGATTTAAGGTTTAGGGTTTAGGCCGATTTCATCGAGGCGAAGGGGACGTAGCAGTCAAATTAGGATCACAAGCAGGTTAACGTTATTTGGCCAAGAAAAAGCTTCCAAACACTATACAACTCTTACAGACTTCCAGCGCATTCCTGCCACCCGACACATCGATGAGCCTTAAATCCTACAACCTAAACTCTAAACCCCAAAACCCTAAACCCTCCCTAAACTGACACAGGGGCCTTACTCATAGGGACTGGGCAGCTCAGGTCACCCAGCAGCGGCTAGGCTGCGACAGAAAGCTGATCTACGGCGTTTTGCAGAGGTGGTCAGGCCGGGCTAGGGGTTTGTTAGGGTTTAGAGTGTAGGATTTAGGGGTTAGGGTTTGGGGATTTGCGTTTGGGACTTCGGGCGTTAGGGTTTAGAGATTAGGGTTTAGGGATTTGGGTCCGGGGATTGGGGGTAGGGTTAGGGTTTGGGGATTCGGGTTTGGGGGTTCGGGACTAGGGATTAGGGTTCAGGGACTAGGCTTTCAGGTTTATGGTTTCGTTTTAGGGGCTTAATTCAACGTTTAGGTTTTCAGGGGCCTTGGACTGGGACTGGTACAGTAGTCTTGCGTTTTACGTGGACGCTCGGGATTTCTAGGGTTTTGGCTTTTCAAAAGCCCTATTTGAGGAAAGCCCTAACCCCTTAGCCCTAAACCAACCCTAAACCCCTTAGCCCTAAATCAAGCCTAAACCCTAAATCCCAAACCCCAAGCCCCAAATCCTACACCCTAAACCCTGAACCTCAAACCCTAAACCCCAAACCCTAAACCCTAAACCCGAAACCTCAAACCCTAAACCCTACCTGCCAAACCTTTTGCTTCAGGATTTTGGGGTAAGCTAACTTTACCCTTAAAAAGTGGGCAACCAACACCAGGAGTTTCCCAATACACCAATACAGTCCTGCCTTCACCGCGTTCAGAAGTACAAGCGCCATTGCGAATGCGTATGTGTATCATGAATCATGGTGCTGCTTGCATGTAAGTACGCCGAATTCATTTTACTTCTCCAGACGTTCGTATTCTGCGAACATCGCTTTCATCACGCGTTGTAGCGTGCGAAGCGCGTGAAGCTTAGGACTCACACGGCGAGAAACCCTTGCAGGCTTCCCTATGAAATCCTCTTGTAACTGTACACTGAATACAAGCGGCGAAAGAACCCAATTACGGGTGCAGGCTTCTGCCCACATGTCTGCCATGACATGGTGAAAGAAATGCAACTTCGGAAGAAGGGGGAATCGACGGCAACGAAAATGGTAAGCCATCATCGCCAGCCTGCTGTACCCTTGCAGGAATCGCATTCCGTGCGTCACAACTTCCCGTGCCTTGGACGGGCGTAGCCAAACCCCAGAGCTGTAGAGCCCCCTCATGCATGAATTTGCGGCCTGCGTCGCTAGAGCCTGAATCTCACATTGAAGTTCTATAGAAACAAAAAGTTACCGTGGGAGACTACAAAGAAAGTGTATGAAAACCTTATGTGTCTACAACAGAAACACAATTTTACATCTTCGTTGCGTGTTTAAAATGTTGGAAACCGAGGCACAATTTCACTCAATGCCGGGTGCGTGTCATCCTTGTGCAGCCTTCCCATGTAATCTTCGAGCCACTCAAACAGGCGCGTCGTGAGGAAACCTTTGTGCCACGACCCTGCAGGCATGTCATTTGAATTCTGCCACGCCAGCAGGTCGCGAGTAATCTGAGTTATGAAGGCGTAGCTGCGGGTCCGTTTGCAAAAGCTTCTATAATCCTCAGTCAGCAAAGACAGCCGTTGGTCTATTGTACGCTGTTCCTCCATGGACTCTAGGAGAATGACAATTGCTGATGCTGCAAAGCTTTTTCCACAACCAAGATGGAACGTATGCCAAATGTCCAATCGGTATAGCCACATGGCCTTGTCATGGGGAATGTGTAGCAGGGGGCCGGCTCGACTGAAGCCTGCCGGCTCCATTCCGTCTGTTTGCAGCCACCTTGCCTGCAAAACGAACTCTTCCCAAGGCCAAGTTTCCTGACCACCTTCCACACCAGCCCAACACCTGTAGCAAATTCCAGAAGCAGCCTTTTTGCTTTCAGACTGTTTCGGACACATGGAATAGGTTCGCGAGAAATGCGCTGCCTTGCCTAAATATGGAAGGTCACCCTTGACAGCCAAGACTTGAAAGTAAATGCGTCGAACAGAATCTCCGTCCGGCACCAATAAACCGTTGGTGGCCAAATACTCCATATCCTTCGCGTAGAGCTCCAACATTATGTCCAGGGCTTCTGGGCATTTCTTATACAAGGAGTGGGGGAGCGCTGCAAAAATGTAGTGGGTGGAGATCGTGCTGCCCAAGAAGTTGAGGCGCATCGGGTCTTCCTGCGCGGCGTAATTGTTCTTGTTTTTGTCGGCTGCTTGGTTGCATCCTCGACCAAGAACCCCATGCGTACTCAGCACCATCAGCGGCAATTTGCGGTATGTACGGCCTTCATCACCATGGTGCAAAAGCGGTATGGTGTTCCGTAAACGATCAAGGTCTTCTTTTCCATCACCTTGTCCACTGCTGTAAACTGGGTGATCTGGTCTTGATTGCTTGAGGCGAAGCCAAAACTCCAGGCAAAGCTCGCGGCGTTTCATTACATCGCTCGTGCCAACCAAGTAGTGTAGCCTCCCTGTGCTTGCAAGGAAGAAAGCCCAGTCACTCATTAGGACGTATGGAACCTTTTTTTGGGTTGGGAGGTCAACAAATTGGAGGGGAACAGGAAGCCTGCAACCCTGCTCATCCAGGACCTTGTGCACTCCACTCTCAGAGTGGCCCAAAGAGATGCCTGCAAGAACTCTTACCCCAGCACTCGCGGAAGTCGATGTTTTAGCGTTCTCGATGATGTCCGTGCAAGGCACCTGGGCGCAACGGAAAAATTCAAAAGCGACGACAGTAGGAGGCAAGCGTACAAGGACAATGCGCAGGACACATGGAGTCTTACATGGTTTAAAGCTGTCAGCAGCGCAAAGCCTGAGGCATTTTTATTCAACAGCTGAGCGCACGCGAGCCATATAAGGCCAAAGATATTCGCGCAGCACCTGGTGAGGGAACCCACTTAGGAAATGTTTAAAGTAGATCGTTTGGCTCCACATTGCTACTCGTCATACTCCTATACATGCCCTTTATAAACAAACTCATTGATGGCCGGGGAGACGATCTATCTACTACCCATCTACTACCCTATTCGCACAGGCAGGTCAGCCCGGGAGCCAACGATGTAAACGTAGTAGTGCTCAGCACGTATATGTCCAGGGCCTTCCCCCCCACATTGAATGTTGCGGCAGCCAACAATACTTTGATGTTGGTCAATCAAAGCTGCCTCCAGCATTTCAGCTGTGCCCTTGCACGGAGTCGAATGCAACAACATCATGGAAGAATAGTTTAGCTCCTGGTATTTTCGAAATCTAAAGATTGGGTTGCTTGTGAAGCCAATCTTGAAAACACAGACATGGGCACCTATTAGACGCCGAAAGCCATTCACTTTCCTTTTGCAGTGCTGCAGAATTTTGCCCGCAGTATGGTTGCGAACCGTCATGTCCAAGTATGCAAGGAGCATAGGGTCCCCCAATTTTCGAAGCACCATTTCTTTGGATTTGATACACTCGCATGACTCAAACTCCTCCGATAAAGCATCCATCCTTTGAGCAGTCAGTGACCCATGAAGTTCATGTAGTCGCGCCTGAGTTTGGAGCAAACTTGATAATGGGAAGGCATTTGGCACCGGTAACGTATATAGATTACTTAAAACTTTAGGTTGCTCTCATTTTAGTGCTACATAGGGCTATAGGTAAATGAAAACTATTTATAAGATGCGCCAAGAATATACGAGCAATTTGCTGCTGGGCTGCTGGTGTCGTTGCTGCAGCTGTGAGAGGCCAAATCGGGTCGCATGCTGTTTTAAGGCTGTCCCTGTCAGTCAATTTCTGCCTCGGTATGAGTCACCTACAGAATCTTCAGGAATCAGCCATGCACTATCTATAGCCGCACGCGTGACAAAATTCATGAAGGTTGTTGCGCTAGCAGGTATTAAGCCAAGAAGCTTTTTAGGCTGTTCAGCCATCGCTCTCTGCCCGGCAGCACTAGTCCCATGGTCAAAAGTGATCAAGTCCAGAAAATCAGCTTCCCAGTCTTCCAATGTACCCTGCATGCCTATAGAGCCACTGCAGCTATGATGGAACATCCAGGGTGCGTCTGTTCAGAAACCAATTCCCAGCCAAAAGATTTGCTTGAAAGCTTGGGCAGGCACGCCTTTGCCAAGCTGCCGTGCCACTGCGACCATCTCTGGATCCGGGCCTGGCCCGATGGCTGTTGCTGGGATTATAAAGTGTCTTGGTGGGATCATGCAATGCTCTTCGGACTATAATAGGCCGACCAGATCAAACCTTTCACCAACCCCCCCGCTGTAGAGATCAACGCAGCCGCAAAAGGCAGCAACGTAGCGCTTCGTAGTAATTATCAGGAACAAGCAACTGTTGCTATGTACAACAGCTGCGCTGCAGTGCGTTTTGCACATCAACATGCATCATCTACACAGATGCATTGGAAAATCCGTGAGGCTACCCTTGGGCAGCTCCATGCCAGGTGCCCCCCCATAAGACAAGGAACCATTCCTAGGTTTACGTTAGCCATGCACACCCAAAGCCTGGTAGTGAGGTGTCACAAGTTGGGATCCTGACGTAGGAGACTCCAAGTGGCAATTGCCTAGTGTGCTTCCTCTACCCTCTCCTCTTGCTTCGCTCTCTTCAGCTGGGCTCGCTCAACCGACCTTTAGCTACGTTTGATACAAATTTCAAATCGGGGTTTGTACGTTGCGTGGGTTGCTACATGGCTTATACAAGGGTTTTATCATTCTTCCCCCGTCTCATCTCCAACACCCAAAACCGAAAAGATCATTCTACATAAGAGGTATATATCGAAACATGAAAACCCTGAGTTGTCAATGAAGGCACTTCGCTTGATTCTCCGCTGCGAGAAGACGACTGCACCTGGGGAGACATATATAGCTTCTGCATGTAGATCGATAGATTACGCGGTCGATCTGAATCCAACCCGTGAAACTGTAGATGTACTTGCTGCGTATTTACTTCCTTAAAAAGAGGGTGCTTGCGCTGCCGCGCTTCAAGGGCTTCTATAATTGTGTGGGCATTGAGTAGAACAAATGTATGGAGGAAGAAGACATGCAGGAATCAATGGCTGAATGAATCTGTAGCCGCAGGATCCCCTGTATGATTTTGAGGAGCCTTCAGCAGGCAAGGCCCATATACTAGGTGAGCAGGGTTTCCAAGGGTTTTCTAGGATGTTGAGGTCATATATAAACTTTGTACGACGTACGATGTTCCCATAAAAAACACAACCTATTCAGCCACCACCATAATTGGATGAGTACAACCTTATAGGAATTGCGTGCCGCGGCGCGCAAGCGAGGTTTCCTTCCATGCCTCATCAATGGACGTTTGCAACCTGAGGTCATCTTTATTTGTCCATATAGGGTTAGGGATGAATTCGGACCTTCACAAAAACATTTCATAGAGAAGGTATTTCTAGAAGCCATGCATATATACATAGGCAAGCCACCCTGACTCCGCGTCCAGCCGAGCTCTGAGCTGAACCAACTTTTCATAGCCGGACTCCACATCTTTCAGCTTGATTTCGAGATTATCCACAGCCCTGAAACCAAGAATGTTCTGGGTTTTGGTAACAGAACTAGAAAACATTCACCTACATTACATGGTTGTCTAATTCTTGCGGACCACTACCGGGCTTATATTAAGGGCTTATATATATGTGTATATATGCAGGGTTCATCGTGTTCGTGTAGGATTGATGCGGCTTCTAGAGGGTGTACTGTAGGATTTCGAGTGAAAGTACACCATTCGTAGTATTGATAGAATGTATTTTAATATGTACACACAATTTTATTGAGTCAGCATACAAGTCCCCCCCAAATAAGGATATAGCGTGGGTGCACCTGTGGCTCAACTTGCCTACAGTTTTATGGGCTCTCCCTATCAATTAGGGGGTAGTTTCTCCTAAGCTGTAGGGAAATGGAGGAAACAGGCGCAGTACTATGGTACAACATCGAATTTCAAACGCAACCCATATATAAGGGCTCAATTAAGAAGGGTTGTTCAAACACCGTCCTTTGGGCGCGGCAATCCTTGTTCTTGCTGTCCACATGCTGTTCTAGGCGGCCGATCAGGTCATGTACCTTTGACATTTTGGCCAGCGCGGTTTCCGCGCACTTGTCCAAGAATAGCTGTTCCTGAGCGGAATGCTCAAAGTACGCGGTCTGGCTTGATGGGTCCATTGCATCAGCTGCCCTGATACAATTCTGTAGTCTACCTGTACACCTTACCTGCGCACCTTCCCTTTGCTCCGATTTCCTTCCCCAGAACAAAACGCCTAAAACAACGTAGGGTAAGAGCACACAGTCAGGCAGCATGCTAGAGGAACACGAGCATTGTAGGGTTGGTCTCTTGTTGTGGGTTCATGAGTGTATATATATATACACAGTTTGGCTTTATTTGTGTTTAGCTAGGGGTGCATGTAAGGTTTAAAACAATGTGTTAGGATTATAAAAAGAACAACACAAAAAGGATTCATAGGGTGTACACAAGTATATACACACATTGTACGAGGTTCATAGAACATTTAGCATTTTGGCGTTTTTTGGGCTGTACTGTAATATTGTCTAAATAACACATTCTGAAGCTCACAAACGCGAGCACTCATTGCATTCTAATTTGGGTTGGCGGAAAGATGCTTGCATGGTAATTTTCTTCAAACGGGATCTGAAAATAACGCAGACTAGAAGCATCCGTTGGCGCACCAAGACGGGTTGCCTCTGGGGGAGGGGCTCCGGCGGGTCCGGGAACTGACGCGGCGGTGCCTGGCGCATGCGCGCCACCGGCCATCTGGTTTGGGCGCTCATTGAAATCATGGAACTTGAGCTCGCGAGGGCCAGTTGAGGCCTGGGCGGTCAAGCGTTTCCGAGGTTCAAACAGCTTTCCAGTGTTAACTTCTATAGGCGTTTTGAATGGTCAATTCTAGGGCTGTAGCCAGTATAGGGTCCATCCATCAAGCGGTTAAATACATTTTTGGCTGCCTACCAAGATCCCCGAAACCACCCCAGATTCCCCACACCTTTACCCAAGCCCAGCCCTCGCAACCAGCCAACCCGCCTTCCGAGACCCCCTCAAACCAAACTGACAAATCCTGGGTTTGGTTTGATTTTAGGGAGATTTGGAGGTCAGACCCTTTCCCCGTAAACCCTCCCAGCTGAGAAAAAGAACCACATTCTTCAATGCCCCCAAACTAGGACCCCACATGAGAACAGATGTTTATAGGCACCCACACAACAAACCTCCCTTTGACATACAGAAAAGGGCAGCATCATTGGGCGTTGCAGCGAGTGTAAAAGGCCAGCGATACCCCCTTCACCTGCCTCTTTATGTAGCATATGTAAGTTTTGAAGTACCCCGTAATCAACTCCTGCCATCAAATCTTATGAGACAAGTAATGAACGTAAGTGGCGGCTTCTGCCTGCTCCCTTTGCTCAATATCCTGCTCGCGGTTCAGCACATGACCGCCATCCTCAATCTCCACATAGAACTTCTCCAAGCGTCTGTCATAGCGATCGAGCCTGAGTAGAAGTAAGTTGCACGGCATACAAATTTTAGCTTGACAAGATACATGCACAAGTAGTCGAAGAGGGTTCCATTGGGGTATTTATAGATTGTATGGTTTTGGGATGTGTCAGAGCGCTTCCTTCAAAGCATCTCAGGAATTGTATGCCGTGCGGCTTCACCATTCCATTCTGGCGGCAGTCTGCGATGGCGAGCTGGATATAAGACCTTTGTACGCAAAAAGGTTATTGAAAGGTTTCATGCAGGGCCAGGGGCAGATTCAATCGAATATCAAGGTAGGCATTTGGTAGCTCAATCTGCCTTTGCATAGCTGCAATTGCTTAGGGCGCGGCTTATTCCACTTGAGCTCAGTAGCCATTGACTTCTCCGTGTGCCAAGCATAGCGTTGCTTGTTCTCATTCTCATGCAACTTCTTGTGCACGCGGTTGACATGAGCAATGAACCGCTCCTAGCAAGTGGGTCTATATAAGCACTGAGATGGGACATGATCGAGTTACACAAGCAACAGCTTGATCCGACTTGAAAGTCAAAGCGCCTTGGACCATCCACACTCTTCAAGCTGATCCATGAGCTTCTGCCGGGCTGGACCTCCAGCCTTGTAATCAGCTACCACTTGCTCTGGGACAAGTAGTCTTCCGCTTCTCTTCTTCTCGCAGAGCCTGCGAAGGCGGTGGTACTTCGCAGTGTCGGATGGCTCCCCCATGCAAGCAGAAGCAGAAACGATACTTAAGGATTCGAATTTGTGTTTGCACTGTTTCAAACTCGATCCTCTTCATCAGACCAAGTGTTCATGTCCGTGCTGGAGCTGAGGGATCTGGCTGCACTTGCTGGGGTCGGCGGGGCACTCTCTGCAACGGGCGGGCGCATGGAGCTTGGGAGACCTGTGGCAGGCGGGCTCATAAGTGTGGTTGCCGCGAAGTACGGCGAAACACTTGGGGCTGAGGTTGGGGACGGGGTCGCTTGGCCAGGAGGGGGGGTCCGTTGCCCACAGCTCGGCGCAGCGCTGGGTTTCGCGGGGGCACGGCAAGGGGTAGCAACAGGAGCACTTGCTTCCGTTTTCGCCTGCGCAACCACTTAAATCATGTGACTACTAGGGTCTGCGCAGCCTGCCAGACAGATTCCAGCCCTGCTTATTTAGATTGCGTTACCCAGCCAACGAACTCAGGTCCACTTTACATAAAAACCTTTCATAAGATGCCCTGAAGAGTTCTTAATTAGACTTGATGTTCCACAGTGGTTCCACACGTTATGAATGAACGCGCTCTCTAGGAGGTCTACAATTTATAATGGGTGATATGTATATAGACTGTACATCAACAGCTATTTTGAATCGAGCTACCCTTTTTGTAGGCGGCGGCACCGAATCCTGCGACATCGACCGGCCCAACTTCTTCAGCTGCGAGTTTGAAGCCTGGGCTGAATGATTTGGAGGCTTCTCTTTGTACAGGGGCTTACATGCACTTGGTAGAGAAGGGTCTGCCCTAAGTGTTTGAGCTTGGAGGGGTATATATACGGTGTAAGTCAGATCCAAGCTCCTAATGCAATTGTGGCACTGGGACGGTGTCCACGAAAGTATCTTCTTCCTTAATTGGGTACGCATAGGCCATAGGCAAAATGCGCGTGCGCAGGGGCATACACTTGAAACACTACGACAACAATTGCAGAGCAAGATGCATCATCAGGCTCAGCATCTTTAGCCAACTCAGCTTCAAGCTGATCATACTCCTGTCGGAGCACCTGATGGGAGACAGTGAGGAAACTTGGAAGGTTATTGAGGTGTGCAATCTAGCTTTCTGCGAGTTCCCCACCCGAAGCCGCTACATTATAAGGAAAGATCACCCAGCCTCTAGGCGAGCTTTCACATCATCACTCGTGTCCATTCTCTCCAGCTTCACTGCCTTAAGTGATTCCTGACCTTCTTCTACCTCCGAACAGCTCCATTTCCGGGAGGGCAAGGGTACAGGATTCTTCACAGGTCTGGCAGACGGGCCGGAGGCAAGGGACGAGGAAGGGCTCGGCATTGCTGACGCACACACGCAGAATCACAACAAACAGCCTATATAGGCAATCACTACAAAACAACTTCGCAGGCATCACAAGGCATGATTTCATCATGCCCAGCAAACTTGAAAGCGTAGCATAGGGTCAAAGTAAAACGTCTCGATATTTTGCGAAGGTTGCTGCTAAGATCAGCATAGGTCCTCCTGAATTAAGTAGAAGGCACATGCGTTGGCAGGCCAACGTGTAGTCTTGTCATGGGAGCATAGTGCTCAGAAAGCGAATTTTGCAGAGACATCTGATCCACCAGCCCTCCAGCCACAAAATAGCTACGAAAAGTTATGTTGAGGCGCTTTTGAGGACAAGTTGGGCCATATGGATTTTGCGCGTATTTTGCGCAAAATTTTGCGCCTTTTTGCGGGTAATTTGCACTTTTTTGTGGATTTTTTGCGGGTAAGGTTCATTTTGCGGGTAATTTGCGCGAATTTTGCGGGTAATTTGCGCCTTTTCTGAAATCTGCTAAAAAATTTCCAAAAGCTAACATAAATTATGTTGGAATCCTAAGCCCGAAACAAAAATAGGGGAAACAAGCTCTGGGGCTCCTAGATCAGCTTTACATTTACTTCAGGCAACTATAAGAGACCAGGGAACCCTTCTACACAAGAGTACTTAGAGAGCGGTGGGAATCAGGTGTCTCCAGGATCCCGGAATCTTGAGGGAACGGTTCCCTTTCAAATACTGCAAGACATCCGGCATGGCAGCGTCTGTCCACAAGTCTGAGAAGTGTGCTGCCTCAAAAACTGACTGTGCATCCTCATTCATTGGCACGGGCGTTGGTTCAGGCTTTGCTGCAATCAGACGACGGCGCATTCGCTGCACCCGGAGGCCAAACTTGATGGGATAGTTCCTGGGACAGGATATAAGGGGACGCAGGGTGGGCCCATAGGATACATAGGCTCTATATATATATATACAGATATAGCTCATATAGGTGCTCAACCTATCAGTTCCCCCTATACACACAATTTAAGAACTCATCGGAATCATCATCAGCAACTTCATCACCATGACATCGTCATCATATCATCATCATCATCATCACATCATCATCATCATGACCTTCAGCAGCAATCATCATCATCCTCATCATCATACCAATATTATCCTCATCGTCAACATGGTGATCATCCAGACGACCTGCACGCGTGGCATAAACGAAGATCTTCCACACAAAAGTAGATCCCCCAACCTGGTGGAAAAATAACTTAATGAGGCGAAGGTCTCAGTCTTCTTCAAATGTTTGGTGCCCTTGTATCGTTGCCTTCCAGCTCTATCTTGGTACCGCACACACGTCTTTGGGGCACTGCTCATGCTGGGCCGCCGAGTCAATGTCCCAAGATCAAAGCAGTTGATAGCAGGTGTGTTGGCGTAAACCACATGCCGCTTAGGCGTGCGACTATTATAGTTCCCCATCCAGAACTTCGCGACCCAAACCTGGAGGGTTAATCTGGCAGGGTTGAGGGCAACTTTTTGCGATAAGGCTACCTATAAAGAACTTATGTATGATTACCCGAAAAAAAAGGTCTGCTCCTATGCAGTCAGTCCTGAAGCATGTGGCGCAGCGGTCGGAATCTGTGATGAAATTCGGCAGCCGAGTTGTTTGGCTGCTCTAGCACCCAAAGAAGCCCCATGGATTCTGCTAGATAGATCAGGAGAATTGTCCTGCGTTGAAGACCAGCTAGAATTCCAGTCATAATTGAAATGCACGTAGGAACCCCCTTCACCGGTTATATAGGATAGCAGAACACAAGTATGAAGATTATATATATATACACACCGAGAAAACCGAGAAAACCTTCACTAGAAGAATCACGTGAAAACAACTAGTCTCATATTCCCAAGCCCCCTCTCTGATCAATTCCAAAAGAATTACCTTGCTGTCTAGTGTCCGGCACAACATTAAATTTGCTTCTTGTACGGACCTGTATGACAGGTTGCCAAGACCGCATATAATGCTCCTCCCAGAAGTCCCCCGGTTGACTGCCGAAAAGCTCGAACACTTCATCCCCAGAAACACCAGGGCATCTGGTCGCGCATTCAAGACCGTCGCCATTGCTAACCTCGGCAACTGCTAGTGATGGATCTTCCCGGGATTGGTTAGCTCTGCGTATGGTTTATGAAGGTTTACCGGGTTTGTATAGGTTTTTTTAAAGAATATATAAACATACAGGGGCTATATAAGGGGGCTATATATAAGGGCTGAAAGGGATTCGGACTTAGAGGTACGTGGAAGGTCAGGTCTACAAGGGCTCCCTTTCAGGCAGCACCAATTATAAGGGTTTTGAGAGGCTGCGAAGCGAAAGTTTGAAGGGTGGATCGAAGCCTTGTACGTTCTTCGGGATCAGGTTTGAGTTCTTGTTGTGTTATATGAGGATATGATCAATGTATATACACAAGTTGACCTCTCAATGAGCTCTGGAAGAATCATAGTTGCAGTAAGAGCGTAGAAACACCGTACATGCAGGAGCACAGGGCTCGTGCTAATGTCTGCCTATATATATATATATACCCCGATATATACATAAATATATATATATATGTATATAGCTGTAATATAGGGATTCTAGTCGGAAAGCTTTACTGGGTTATAGTGAACTCATCTAGATAGAATGCACGAGCTCTGCGCTCCCTGACCAAGTAGGACTCATTTGGGTTGATGGGGTTCAGGCGTGATGCTTGGAGGCTTCAGTTGTGGGTGAGAAACGGCAAGGCCCAACCCATTGCAAGGAAATGTAGTTTTGATTACACAGGCTTGGAATTTCATTCTTTGTTAGGGAAATGGGGCCTGTAAACTGTTGGGTGTTTATGAAGCATGCGAAGCGTTGGAGAACTTCATCAGCCTTGTCAGGAAACCTGCTACACTGACCCAAGTTAACAGGTATATAGGCTCAAAACCTCGTCAAGCTCAACTGAAATAGAACGTAGCCTCCCCTGACCCTGATAAATTGAGAAACACATCTATGAATACCGGATGTCTTTATAAGCCCTGAAGAATTTGAAGTAGCTATTTACAGGCGACAGCCACCAATTTTCAGGGATACGTGTATAAGATGGATATGTAAGTGTGGAGCCTTACGATGCAAGAACTGCATGAAACGTCTTAACACCACTTCCCGAATAGTACCCACGTTGAAGCCATAATTCAACCCAAGAGATCGAGACACGCCATCCCAGCGCTACTCAGAATGTCCATGAAATTCTGTTTGCCAGGAGGTGCAACATGATACGTAATGTCCAGGCTGGCCGCGGGATGGCCGGCAAGTCTGGAGCATCTGCTGACATTGCCAAGCCCCGCAAAGTACTCCACCAGTGTGTAGGTCTGGCAAGCAACCAGTTTGCTCCATTACAGGGGGAAATCGTGTTTTGACAGGATCAGCAAAAAGCAGTTTGATACGTGAGAGAACATGAGTTATGCTCATGATACCGGTGGGGCCTGCTGGAAGCACTGGATGTTGTCACTCCAAGCGAGGAACAGCACTGCCAGCATCAGCACCTGCAGAATTGCATTGAGCGAGATCTTTCTCGGACCCCAGGGTTGAGAATCGAGCCGTTCAATAGAGAAGACTGATGTACACGTCGGGGCAGGGGCCAACAAACAGCTGTTAAACAAACCCTGCTTTCGAGACCCAATTTATTACCTCTATAAATCCTTGGGAAAGATTGCGCCAATCTGGGTTTAAAGGTCACCCCTACTTGTATATACCCAATCTAGCTATTCTTGAGGGTCGTGGCTGCTAGGGGATGCATGGTGTTTCGATACATATAGGGCTAGCTATATACAGCCATATCAACTTTATTCATACCTACCGGGCGCCATGCAAACTTGATACAAAAACCCCGGATGCAAGAACACAGAGGAAGCTCCTGTTCGAATCCACCGGACATTATAATGAGTGTAGAACCCTCCAAACACTACAGGGTAATAGGACTTATAGAGTGTACCCCAATTAAACCCATACAACTGTAGGTACCTGGGGTTACGGGCAGGGACTACGAATTCACATGATCCCAGGCATGCCTTGGGGGCCCCGATCTCCTGGAGTCGCCACAGAATCGCCGTCAACATGATGGACCAAAGGACAGGTTGCGACGACTCAAAGTCAGGTAATGACTCTTATGCACGACCCCGGGGTATATACAGTATTGTAAGTCTATGATTTGTTCCGATTCACCGTCCGCCCGACACTTTGCAATGCGACCCTAAGAGATTCGATGCTAGCCAAAAAAGCTCAGAGGAACCCAAGCTGAAGTCTGCAACACAGAGCATGTGGTGATGCGTTTATCTGCTTCTCCTTGATAAAAGCCCTGCGTTTAAACATGCAAGGGTTGCCAGTT
>CAJNIZ010033769.1:8665-20640 GCA_905231905.1 Symbiodinium pilosum | reverse complement strand
CAGTTCTGGCAGCCTTTTCCTGCCTGTGCTGCGCCACATGCTTGAGGAACCATACACGCCGCTTCATTCGGGCCTCGGCCGAGCTGGCAGCAGAGGGGTCTTGGTGGACATATATTGGTCATTGTGGGAGGGAATTAGAAAGTCACAGGCTTGATGAGGTGTCCCATTACAATAAACAAAGGCTCAGGCTTTTGCTCAAGTGTGCGCATGTCCCAGAGTGTGGAATATTACGTGAACGCTCGTGCGTCTTTCCTACCAGCTGCAGGGAGTACTTCAGGACAGCCATTTAGCAGTGTTGGGGGGGGGGGGGGGGGNNGATATTTACTGTTTGCCAACCTTCCAACTGAATGATTTCGAAAAGTTCAACAAATCAGAACTACATAGTGCATCCAACAGCTGCTCAACCCATCCCTCCCCGTGTAGTCTCGATTCACTCAGGAAGATACAGGAACAACAACGTGCCTCGCCTGTAGATACCGGCAAGATGTGTCTCGTGTTGCAAGGGCTGGCTACGAGAGTTACTTCAGTTGAGGTATGTATATAGATAACCTTGATCACGTTTGTTGCACTACGCATGAGCAAGCTAAACAGTGGCACTTTGCAGTTCCTGATGTCTAGAATCCTACACATGGCCTCTACGCGGACATACTTGAGCTAGTTTACGAAAGAACCTATCTCCCCCCTCCACTAGGTTAGGGCAATGAAGGCAAGTTAAGCTGCTAATGAAATTACTGGGTTGGGTTCAGAAGAGGTTGGGGCTTCTGTTGCAGAGGCATGTTGAAACCTGTATAGATGTATATAAACAAAGTCACTGAATAGAAGGTAACGGCCAATTCATCCCGTTGAACACTATACCTCGGACCCGTGGGAGAATGTAGTAAGTCAGTATACAAGTCCTCCATAAAATGATATTTGAGACTTTTTCAGAAGTAGTCTTATGTAAGCCAGGTACAAGGAACGCAGCCATAAAGAAGTAGAGGGCTTTCAATTTGCTCCCAAGATCCCTGACTACTTGGTTTTGAGTTTTGAGCGGGCGGAACAGGTTTCACTCCCAATACGTCAGGCAAGAGGCTCCCTGTTGGAGGCTGTAGCACGTGAGACCCAGATGCCATACTCACAACAACACTTCGTGCTGCAAAGCCGTATGTGCAAAGTACCCAGCGCGTGTTGGGCAGCCTATGCAACCTATGGAGACCTTTGCTTGAGTATCCCACACAAAAAGCACCGGGCTGGCACCAAGCAATGAGGGGCCTTGAGATTGAATAATGGGTTGTGGTTAGCATGGAGGATTTACGGGAGGCCTTATGTACATACCTGTGAAACCCTTGAAGCATTTCTTGCAACATATTTGGGGCAAACACATGCCTATCAAACCTTGTTTAGGGTAGCTTCAAACGACCGATACGTAAACAATTCATGATACGGGGATAGATGTGGGGCCATGCAAATATTCTCTGGTTATAAGACGGGGACCTCTAAGATTCCGCTGAAGGCAACGCGTGAACCTAAAGATCATCTAAGACTGTGCGTGGGGCTTTAGGGGTTACAATGTCTCTATGGGCCCTCTATATATATATATATATATACATAGCGAACCCTACATATATAAAAAATACCCATACTATACACCCTAAACGCTCCATAAAACCTCAACCCTATCAATCCCATAAACCCCATATAAACCCTATAAACCCTATATGAACCCTATATGAACCCTATATAAACCCTATATATATATATAAACCCTATATAAACCCTATATATAAACCCTAAACCCTGCCCGACCTCAAGGTTATGATTGTCAATTCACGTATGAGTCCTTCGCAACCTGTACGCACCTGAAGACCCCCGGTTGGAATACAATCCTCTAGGGCGCCCTACCTAAGCTCAACCAGCCCGGATCAAGGTAAATGGAGCTTCCGCGGCTGTCTGTGCAGCCGCCATCCTACAAACCTTCAAACGGGAGGCCCGTCTCTTCCATGTGGCGCTTGCAGATCACTGCATACTTTGCACAATCATTGAGCATTTGCTTGTAGCGGTCGCAGTCGGGCGAGTTCAAGTCATAACGGGTTTGGGCCGCATCACCTCCCATCCATGTCACCTGCATACTACACTACAAACCCCGCTAACCCAGTCGTATAACTCTAGCTAGCTTCTCAATTAAGTTTCCGAGAGTTGAATTTCTGTAAGTAGTGGCCCAAAGCAGATGTGGAGAACGCAGAACCCTGTAAAGCCTATCATAAATTGAACTGGCCCAGTTGCGAAATGATCCATGGCTTTAACGGCAACATTAACCGTCGGCCAGCCACCACTGGTGAGGGTGCCCACATAGACCGGGGCCTGACCATCGAGCTTCCTGATGACTCCCACACTTGGCCTTGTCCAATACGTGGAGAGCTGCCAATGCTTGTAGTTGGGGAGCCCCTCCTTGGAAATGGCAGGCTTGTCCATGGACTTCACGAAGTCCATCACAATGCGCATCTTGAGGTCATCCTCAATCAAAAGCGGCATCACCTCATCCACGGTCAGGTTCCTCGTTGGCTTGGAGTGCAAGGTTTTTGCGGCGAGTGCGTGCAGGGGCATGCTTCCTCCGCCCCCGGGTGAACTCCCTCAACTGGCGCCTTCGGCATGGCCTCTGTCACCTCCGTAGCGCACTTGCGCTTCTTGGGCGGGGCCTTGGGCTTGGCAGCCGCCTCTGCCACAGGATTGGCAATACCCTCCTTCTCCGCAGACTCCTTGAGGTCATGAAGGGCCTTCGTCTTGGGCTTGCTCTTGGACTCCCCTGTGACAGGTGCAGGCTTCCCAGCCCTCGTCTTAGCCTTTGCCTTTGGCTGCAGCTTCAGCTGCTCACGACGAGTGATGAAGCCTGGGTTGCCCTCGTCAATGGAGTCAATGGATGGGCTCTTGCTGGAACCTGCCAAGCTGTCCGAAGTTTGGCTGAGGGCTTTGCCGGAGGATGAGGACGGGCGGGAAGATCTCATAGCCTCCGCTGACTCGGCCAACATGTGCTTCAGCTTTGCAGGGGGGCGGGCCACCATCCTCTTAGGAGCTGGCGTACACAGGTCCACTTCCTCACCATCCTTGAAAAGCTGCCGCTTCAGAGGAAAGCTGCGAGGGGATTCTGGCACTGCAGCGTCGGAGTATGGAACCTGGGAGTCCTCATGAACCACCACTAGCGTGTCATCCGTATCCAACACGGAGGGACCTGAAAAAACGATTTCTCAGTTTCATGTTAAGGCTGTCATGGGGCTACAAACCAGGCAGAATCCCACTTTACAGTTGAGCTAGGATCAACCAACCAAGACCTCTCGTACTTCCCGCGCTGGAAGACTTGGGACAGGAATCCCGTGCAGGGACTGGATCATCCGTCCTGAAGGTGCGTAGCCACGACATTTTTCTACATGCCATATATACATCATTTTCAACCTCGCTATGTGCATGCAACTTCAAATTACCAAGATGGTTGATTCCTGCTGGAGGCAGCCATGAGTTTGTCCATCTCTGCCCTAAGCTCCGCCAATCGCTGGAGGCGAAGGGCAGCCTTTTCCTCACGCGACGGCGTCGCAAGAACCCTCTCCACCGTCACCTCCTTCGCAGTCTCCTTCACCACAGGCAAGGCGGTATCCTTGGGCTCCTCGTCCGGCTCTGTTCCACAGACTGAGTCATCATCTGCGGTGTGTGCCTCAGACTTGGAACCTTCACTGACCCCGGCCGCTGGGCCAGGACCATGTCCCAAATCCATGTCTCCATCATCACCAGAGTCACCAGAGCCTTCATCACCAGACCCACGGGGCTCAGACTCAGCATCCGGCTCAGGCTCCTCTTCAGCGTAATCAGGGCTAAGGGCTGCAATCACCTTTACATGACTCGCCTACTAGAGCTGTATAGCTGAGCAAATTAAGGGCCTGTGCAACACATGGGATCCTATGAAAATATCACGTGGCCAGAGTCAATGCTCAACATGTGTTATCGTTAGACAAGCCTCGATGAATCTATATTACAACCCTTGCCCAACGCCCCCCAAACTGTTCCTCGACAGGCGCTCGCCGCAGCCCTGGCGGCATGGTGGGATCCAAGATGAGCTGGAGTTCGTAGAATCCCTGATCCTCAAATGCGTTGTACATCCATATACAGCAGTGTAAATTAAGGGATCATAGTTTACCAATCAATACTCAGCTCGAGTGTTCTGGAAATTTTAGACTGGGATAACTAGCCGAGAAGCCATGGATGGCTGACCCCTACGAGTCTTCATCTTCACGAAGGATACTAGAGATTTTGCCCATATAGCATCCAAATGGATCTTGCCGGAGTCTGATGCAATCTTGAAGTGCTCGCGCAAACTCTTGATCCTGACATAACGGGAGGTGGGTAGGTTCTGTTGAGCAGATCAATTAAGTTACCAAACGTATCCCAAAATCCCGGTACACAACATAGCTAGCAACATCAACACGTTTCCCTACTTGTTTCACCTATACATCCATACGGCGATGTTGAAGAGAAAAACCTGCTAGATTCATGCAGTGCGCTCAGCTTTGATTGTATCCATGGAAAACAAGTTCCAACTGGGTTCCTCAGCAACCCTTTCCAAAAGAGGCTTGAGCACCGCAGAGTTCTTGGAGCAGTGCTTGTTGCAAGCTTTCAACTCTTCGTTCTCGGGTGCTACGAACAAGCGCCCAGATTGGGTGATGCGCCTAACAATCTCCACATCCACGGACCAAGTATTTGCCACGCCATCAAGCTTGCACGTGCAGGCTGAAGGCATGCCGCACAAGACGCTTACCGCAAAATGCGAAAGCAAAGTACGCTGCTGCTAGAGCCAGAAAATCCTGTGAGAAAACCATGGAGTTTGAACAGAATCCACTGCAACTGTCTAGAGAAAAACTTGGCACGCGGTTCCGAAAACATGTTGAGCACCCGGCTGATCACACGGCCGTGATGCCAAAATGGCAAGCCGTCATGGCTGTAACAGACTACAAGATGCATGCATGCCTACCTGTGGGCATGATGTTTGGCTTGCTGCTGCTATCACATGGACCTTGGGGTCGTTCAGCAGCTGTTGCTGTCAAGGGTTCCATGCACGGTCGGATGCTCTGCTGAAAAACGGATGATGCTCCATGATTGGGACCCTGAACTTACCTGAGTATCCCTCAACCATGGCCTTGAACGGCGCGAGCGATGATGTTGATAACACGAAAGCCTGGGCACAAAGGTTGATGGAGGGTATATAGGGCAAACAATGGGGAAATAACATTTTACCTATTATTTGGGGGTAGGCTTCCCAGAACCAAGTTATTTTCTTGCAGCCTGGAAATCTGAAGGGTTTTGGTTTCACAGGTAAACCCAAACCCCAAACACGCGAGTGCCGTATGCCTGTCCCTAAGGGTCCAAGTACCTAACAATCAGATACTTACCCAAAACCTGTACTCTCATTACTATTACCCCAAACCCAAGTACCTAATTATTGGGTACCTGGACCCTTAGATTGTCAGGACAGTCTGGAATGGATGCTGAGTTTGGCCTGGACGAGGACCCGAGTGCACCCACCGTACTTGGAGGTCCAGGTTACCCGAAGCCCAAAAGTATGTGAAATATGGGGGTTGTATAGGGTTCAGGGTTCAGTTACCATAAATTTAGCCTTTCAGGCTATATTTCTGGGTTAGGGGCTATCATTTTACCTACTTCTGGGGCTCAGGTACTTATATAACCCAATTAATTATCACGGTACTTAGAACCCATTTATAAGCCCCTAATCGGAGTAACCTAGGCCCTAAAAGCTTTTTAATGGTTTATACTTACAATGAGGTTATAAGTACCCTGAACCTCCGCGCACGAGCTAGGCATAGGGCGTTCCAGGGTTCAGGGCTTGACGTCTAGGGTTGAGGATTTAAGGTTCAGGGCCTGAGAGAAAGGATAAGGGCTTCAGGTTTCGAATTTAGAGTCCTTCTTGTGGTCCCGAAGGTTCTTTTGGTCCCCAGTATGGTGTCGATCATGGTCTTCCTGCCCTAAACCCTAAACCCTAAAGGGTTCTGATCCTGTACCTCTCGCCTTGATCAGTGATCGAAGAGTAAACATGGAAACCGCGCAGATAACAGGCTCATACAGTGCGTCCATGAGGGAGGGTTTTGACTTCTGTTTTGCTGAGGGTATACAGGGCTGCTTGGGAAATCCTGCTGCAGATGATTGAACCTACCAGATGAGTTCCATAGTTTTAATGTAAGAGAGTTGCTGCCGAGACGTTGCCGAATCACGGTTGTTTTGCGCTACGTGCAAGTCCCTCCCTGACTGATGTGAATACACTACTTCAAGTGACGATACAAAGTATGTGTTCCAGCTGGATTCTCCGATGTTCGCACATGTCCACGCTGTCACCGCCGTGTCCATTTGGGGGCTGCTGGCACCGGAACAAAGTTAGTTAGTTAATGTCCATGCTGTCACAGCTGTGTTCTGCAAACTTGGGACGCAGCGTCTCAAATTGCCGCCTCAGAATTTCCTTCGCAGGCCAATGTCCCGAAATCAAACCGGATTTTGAGAGGCCACTTTTGGGACCAGTGGGTTGGCTTCAGCAAGGGAACAGCCCCTGGGCCTCCAAACTGCCGGCTCTCCTGCTTACCAGGGTATTCATGATGTAGGGTTAAGCACAAGGACAGCACAGTGGTAGTTTACATTCTCAAGCTGCCATGCTAGTGCAATTGCCAAATGGCAGACGGTCAGATGGGATTCACCTGAACCCCAAAAGTATGCAAAATAATGTCCTTTTGGGCTATATGTCTGGGTTTGGGGCGATTTTTCTACCTGCTTTTGGGCCCTAGGCAGTGACAAGGTTTAGGCTTTAGGCTTTAGGGTGTTCTGACAGTGTGGGTTTACCTTTCATTATCATAAGAGGAAAAAGAAACACGCACAGCAGCAACTCAGATGGAAGACGGCTGTTCCGGAATGAGACTTTCTCACCTAAGCCCCAAATGCAGGTAAAGTAATGGCCCCAAACACAGAAATATAGCCCAAAAGCAGATTATTTTACATACCGGAGAAGGACGGTCTACCTGGCTTTTGGATTTCCTATCCTGTACTCCCTGGGGCTCCCACGTACCTAGATAGTAGGTTATTGGGCTATGTAACTATAGGACATAAAGAACTCAGAACCCGTTATTTACGTATCTGGGAGCCCCATGGACTAGCAGAGAGCGAAGATTATTCGCTTGCCGATGCTAAACTTCACAAAGCAATGGTACCAGCACTAATTAAGCTTGAGCTACCGGAACTTCGAATTTCATATGAAAGCTTACATCCAAAGCCCTATAAAGACCAAACTCACAGCTCCAGGCCCTCAAGCCTAAACCCCAGACTCCAAACCTGAAGTAGGCCTTGAAGCCTGAACAGCAAACCCTGAACCTAAAGCCCTAGATTCCTGGATCCTAAACTCCCAAACCGCCAGAAGGCATTGAAGGACCCTGAACCCCAACCCCAAACTCCAAACCCGAAACCCCAATTCCGAAACCCCAAACCTTGAAACTCAAACCCTAGGTTCCTAGATCCTAAACTCCCCAACCCTGAATCCTTGAACGACTCTGAACTCCCAAGCCGACTGGGAGGAGCAGGTGGAGGAGCTCGAGACGGTCTTCGCCGCTCACGTCCAGGAGCCTGGGTGTCAGCTTTCAGGCTTTGTGGTGTTCAGTGTTCAGGGTTTAGGGTTCAGGGTTTAGGGTTTAGAGTTTAGGGTTTAGGGTTCAGGGTTTAGGGTTTAGGGTTTAGGGGGGGGTGGTAGGGGGGGTGGCGGGTGGGTAGGGTTTAGGAGCTAGGTTTTAGCTTTCGAGCTTGGCTTCGGGCTTCAGGTTTTAGGGTATCCGAGTTCAGGGTTTCAGGCTGCGCTTTAGGTTTCAGAGGGATTTAGGCCTTTAGAGTCTTTGGGTTTAGGGTTTAGGGTTTAGGGTTTAGGGGGTCTTTGGGTGTTAGAGTTTCGGGGTTCAGGGTTTACAGTTTTAGGGTTGCCAACTTTGTTGCTTGTAGCTTAGGGCCGCAGGGTAAAGGGCAAAGGATACAGATTTCAGGGTGTAGGTAGGATTCTGAGGATTGTTAGTGGAATCCAGCGCTCGCGGCACCCTAAACCCAAAACCTTAAACCCTAATTCCTAAATCCATTTCTGGGCTGCTGTTCAGGAACTGGAACTAACTTACCATGATGGGTATACATATATATATATAGTATATAATAATAGGGGTTCCCCAATATGGTAACTTAAATTAAGTTCCTTAACCCTAAACCCTAAATCCTAAATCCTATATAATTGCCCTCCTACATACCTTTATTAATCTTCTCAACAGCAACCCAGATTATGTGGGTGGACGTCAAAAGTCGCCTCTTCTCAACTCTGCAAGATGATGGATTCCCCAACTACCGCCCTGTGGAGTTTGGCTTAATTAACATTAATTGAGCAAAACCTGAACCCCAAAAGTATGTAACATAATGGCCTTTGGGGCTATATTTCTGGGTTCAGGGCTATTATTTTACCTACTTTTGGGGCTTAGGTAATTTGTGGGAGACCTAGGGGTGCAGTTTTGGGGGTAAGATGGGGAATCCAAGGGGAGAACTCTGGCCAGAACTTTCGCTATTCTATCTGTGTGGTTGTCCATGTTTCCTGTCATACCTTAAACCCTAAACGGTTTGAGGTTTAGGGCTTTGGGTTAGGGTTTAGGCCCTAAACCCTAATAAGTATCAAGGCAACCCCGGAGAGGCCTGTCAATGAAGGGCTAGCTCGGGCCCGACTTTGGAAATGACATCTAATCCGCACTTGCGCCGAATAGATACAGTCCCTCTTAAGTAGATGGAATATGGGTTCGAGTATATTTTAATAAGATCCACATATACCCCATATTCTATCTACTGGCGGGGGACTCTAATCGCAAAAATCCTCCACATTCCCTGCAGAACCGCATGGAGTTTGACGCAAGCACGGCATCCAGACTTGCCTCAGGAGCACCTGATACCCTCCGTGGAGCAGACCTTCACAAGCAGTGCCTTCGTGATGCGCCTCTTCATCTCTGCAGCCTTGGTTGGGTATTTCCCGTTTCTCTCAAATTTCAACGTCTATGACTTCCGCAACATCCAGAATGCAGGTTTCCCCATCTACTTCATGTTTGTCCCCATATGCTTGTTGCGGGTCAGCTTGCTCATCGCTGAAGTTGGTGCACGACGCTGGGGCTCGTCCGGCTGCCAGCGTTTCTGGGTGTTCAAGGGTCAGATGCTTCTCTTTATCGTGGTGGTACTTGTGGTTGCAGCAGCATATCCGTTACTTGCATTCATTCGGGTGAAGAACACCTTCCTGGACTATGGCGGCACAAGTATGCTACCCTTCATAGCCACCATCGTATTCATGGTCTGGGGGGTGTACTTGCTCCTTCCTCGCCGGTGGTTGCCAACCGCAATCATCACCTGGGGCAGCCCGATGCATGGTCGCTGTTGGGCAGTATGTTTATGTTGGCAGAGCCCGCGCCTAGCGCGTAAAACCTAAACCCGTAAACTGTAGAAAACACCTGAGCCATCGCCCCCCGAACAAGACTCAGGACACGCAATCGCAAAAAGCCTCAAGCGGAAGTGGCCAAGGAGTCAGGGTTTTCAATGTTTCTCTGAAATCGATTCACTACTATTGAGGTGTAGGGTTTACGATTTTTGGGGCCGGGGTGAACGCTTTCTGCTGCTTTTGCCAATGTGATCGGCAGTGTGTGTTTTTGTGTGCGACGATTCATCCCATCCGCTGACAAAACGCGCCTTTCTTCGTGACGACGAATCCAAGGAATCAGGCAGAAAGCCTGAAGAGATGTAGCAAGATCAACACCAGCCCGCTGTTATTGTGGGTATGTCGAATAATGTTGCTGCTGTCGTTGGTATCAATATCATTCCCATGAGGACGAGCATGAGGACGAGCATGAGAAAGACCAAAAGGACGAGCTGTTCATTGAGACAGCCCATTCTAACGGGTCCGGTTCATGCTTTGAGATTTGACGATCATAGCAACTCTGTAAGAACCCACGAGGTACAGGGACCCAAAGGGTCCATGTAGGTACATGGGATATACTTAGGCCTTAAAGTAGGTATATGGGAACCCCTTTGGGCCCTAAGTATATACCATATACACCTACATGGACCCTTTGGGGGAAGCTGGCAGCGTCGCAAATGCCCGTAGCAGCCGCGGCAGGGCCAGCAAAAAAAACATGCGACACTTCAGCACTGAAGTTTGCCCAAAGAGCCCAAAACCCTCAAGCAAGGTGATCCTAATATGAATTCAGTTATACCTCAACCCCAACAGTATATGTAAAATAGTAACTAAACCCATAATAATAGCAGCCATAAAGGCCATTATGTTGCCCACTTTTGGGGTCCACGTACTAGTTAAGGGGTATTGGGCTCTCTGGGTTTTGCAGGCCCCTTTCAAGAAGGGACATTTTTCAAGACGACTTTCACACTCGAACCTCAGATAGGGAGTGAGGCTTGTACTGGTACAGGGTGGTGCCCCTAGTTGCATAACTTGGCTCATAAATATCCATTATAAGTATACCCTAAACCCTACAGCCTGTTACTTCGAACTGAAGTTAACAGCTTAGAGGCCACACCCTGTAGTTCTTGCCATGGCGCTACGGCGCAACGCGAGCTAGATTTCTGATTTCTATTCCTCGTCGATGAGAGAAACTGCTGCGTCTCAGGATAATATATATAGAGAGAGAGAGAGATACATGTACACCTATACATGTGTGTATATATATATATGCAAATGTGCACGCACGGTGGTTGCCAGAATAGCAATCCTGGTTCACATGCCCAGGGTCAACTCCTTGAGCTCCAGACTCGCGAGAGGAAGTGTCTTTCCAAGAGCCCAATGGGTCCATGTAGGTATATGGGATATACTTGCGCTTTAAAGTAGGTATATGGGAACCCCTTTGGGCCCTAAGTATGGACCCTTTGGGGAGGGCTGGCACCTCGGGGCGCCTCAGTCCTTGGGAAGAGGGCACCCGCATCTTCAAGTGTTTGAATTTCCGACATCGGTCAGCATGCCTCAAGGCAATGCCCAATTGGGCGGTAGGCTGTCGGGTTCAGGCTTTCCTTGAACTTAATAAGGTGTCTTTTCAGCTCCTTAAGAAGGCTTTGCTCACAGGTTTCCATTCACTTTGGACGTTGGAGTTCACTGGAATGGCGCCCGATTTCTAAACCCCAAAACCACGCATGCGGAATCTCTAGCTCCGCAGACCTCGTTCGCTGATGTGCGCGTGTTGATGGAAAACATGTGCACTGGCTGACTTTGGGGTCCAGGGTACTCATACCCAATTCAAGTATAATTGTTCTTTCAACCCACTTGTACCTTCGGGCTGTTAAGAAACTTACGTAGACCTATTCACTAAGTTATAAATGGGTGTAAACTAATTATAAATGGCTTACAAGTACAGCTGTAACTGGGTTAGAAGCACCCTGAACCTTCAGGACGAGGGCTGTCATGAGGTTGCACACGTACTGGAACGCCAAATGAATGCAATAAAAAGTCCCAAAGGGTCCATGTAGGTATATGGAATATACTTGGGCTTTAAAGTAGGTATATGGGAACCATTTGAGCCCTAAGTAGATACCATACACCTACATGGACCCTTTGGGAGCAGTGTGCCAGGCAAAAGAAGATTGAACCGGACGTGGTCACTGGCGCCATGGAGAAGTATGGGCTCAAGTTGGTCCGGGCCTCAGGGTTCAGGGATTTAGGATTCTGAGGTTTAGGGTTTAGGGATTTCGGATTCTGAGGTTTAGGGTTTAGGGATTTAGGATTCTGAGGTTTAGGGTTTAGGGATTTAGGAGTTTGAGGTTTAGGGTTTAGGTGTTTAGTTGCGTAGGTTGTACGGACTTACGGTTCGCAGGTTTTTGGAGCCTCCGGGTGATCAGGACAAGGTAGCATGCGGTGCATGGGCATTCGCCCCATATAAAGGGACCCTACTGAGAACCCC
>CAJNIZ010033758.1:42139-53918 GCA_905231905.1 Symbiodinium pilosum | reverse complement strand
GATTGTCCTAGATTACTGTCAATACGGGGTCCTACATTTGGGTTCCTATTATAATACGGGGCCCTATGTATATTTCCCCCATTTGGGGAACAGTAATTTAGGGAAACTACCATGTAGGTATCATTCGTATTTTTTGCC
Source organism: Symbiodinium pilosum (assembly GCA_905231905.1). NCBI lineage: Eukaryota > Dinophyceae > Suessiales > Symbiodiniaceae > Symbiodinium > Symbiodinium pilosum. The sequence continues at coordinate 53,780 of CAJNIZ010033758.1, read as the reverse complement.
CGGTGCCTCTCTGTGCCTTGCCTGCCTTCCTTGCGCCTCTCGCCAAGTCAAAGCGTTATTTCGCTGCTGCTCAGCACCGCCGCGCGTGTCCAATTGGGTCTTCCCCTTCTTAGAAAAATTTTCTCCCGAAACCCTAAACCCGAAACCCTAAACGGATAGCCTGAACATGTTCAGGCCCAATGTAGGCATTGTGTAATATACCTGGATCGCCAAAGCTACAGGAGGACCCTAAACCCTAAAACCTAAACCCTATACCTCAAGCCCAAACCGGTAACCTACAACAGATCCCCAGCGTTTTGTGCGTGAAGCCTGCTGACAACGCGCACTAAGATTATAGAAGGGTTCCGCAAACCATTCAACTAAAAGCCTTTGCGACCTTGCACCCCATTGTGTGGGTTCTTGGACCCTTAGCACCAGTGTCAATAAACGATCTCTTCATGATGCTTACATGTTCCTTCTTGACACGCACAGAACTTCGAGACAAATACTTCACAAGCCTTCTTCAACGCGCGCAACTCTTCTTGAGCCCCAAGTGATAGTAGTGTCCCATTTCTTTTGACCTATCCGTATACACTCCTATCTTTATAAATGTATCCATATAGTTATACCCTACACCCTGAACCCTGAACACATACATATATAACCTGTATACACACATATACATATACATATATATATATATATCCCATATATTCTTGAATATGGTCCCTTGTTTGGGGTGTAAAGGGCCCTGACCTGGTCCAAAGCAGACAACCCGGCTTGTCAGGAGGCCTCCTGAAGATGAATCGTGTTGACTTGCTGCATGGGATAGTGTGATTAAGGGCTTAGGGTTCGGGGTTTAGGGCTCAGGGATTTGAATCCCGTAGCCCTCCTATGATTCCTACATACCCCTTGGGGTTTCTAGGGGCCCTACCATTTCGAGAAACGCCCACACATCTTTCTGTAGCATGCCTGGGTTCTGAGACGAGAATCAAACTTGTCATCAGGACCTAGCCCAAAGCCCTTAACCCCAAACCCTGAACCCTAAACCATAAACCCTAAAATTGCAAAGCCAAGCCATCCTAAAGCCCTAAACCCTAAACCCTAAACCCTATAATTGCAAAGCCCAGCCATCCTAACCCTTGTGCCACTACTTTACAAGCCTCCTTCACGTAAAGTTTCGAAATACATCCATCCCATACCCTAGGGATCCAAATAGCCCAAGATAGGTATTAGTTTAAGTTACGGACTCTGGGGGACCAATGTAGATACAATTTATGGATTCGAATCTCCAGGGGCTACGTACAGTATAGTTCGAAAATGGCAGGCATTTCTCAATTTAAGGTTGAAGTCATGGGCCCCTGGTATGGGCCCTTATCCTTGAAATCCTTATACACCTACTATAGGGTACATATTAGGTTTAGGGTTTAGGGTCTACTAGGGGCCCCAACTTCTAACCTTAGACTCAAGGCCTCTCCACACCAAAGCTGGCGCCAAAGTTTGTGCCGAAGCCGGTGCTGCTTGAGCCGGGGGATGCGATCTTAGCAGGCCTGGGTGATGTCTAAGGTTCGTGGGGTGTTCCGAATTTGGTAGTTTCCCAAAACAAGGGGACCCCAATCTAGACTCCAAAATATTCTTATCCTTATTATGGGGACCCCTAGAAAAGTTTCCCTAATTTTGGGAAACTACCATCTTATAGGCGTATGGGGACCCTAGGGATGATAAGGGGTTCCATAGCTAGGTACCCCAGCAGTACCCTTTTTTCTTGTCTTTATTTTGGGGTCTCCTTATTAAAGCTGAACAGTAGGAAAATGGTTACACTTATCATTTAGGTAAGGGGGAACCTTGATAGGGATCACAGAGATGAAGGAAGGGAGTTTCTACGGTTGACGACAAAAATCTTGCACCGCCTAGATACCCCATCATACCGTCATTCCCGGAGTGTAAGATAGATCATGTGGTGCAAGATCTTTCTATCCACAGTAGGGGTTAAAGGTGTTCCTTCTTGGAGCTTGGGCTAGAGGATGAGGCTTCAACCCTAAACCTTAAACCCAAATCTTAAATCCTAAGCCCTCAGCGCTAGTTCGATTTTTGAAAATCCACGCCTGGGTTCATGTTGAAGAGATAGATTTCATAATGAAGGTCATGTTCAGCTTGTTTAGGCTTAGTATGTAGGGCTTAGTTTTTTTTAAAATAGGTGTTGTGAAGAAGTCTATGGGTATAGAGAGCAGAGTGTCTGCAATCTGTCAGCTTTGTAGGGAGTTTTTAAATAGATGCTGGTGATATGAGCTATCTAAACTCCGTAAGGGGGTTATACCCGGGCTTATGTAGGAGAGTGTTATGGTGACTATTCAGGGGGATACAGGCAGTTTAGACCATAGCTCATATCTCTCCTATTCCCACTTCCACTCCTGTTTTCACTTCAACTCCTCGTCCTGCTCTGCTTGCGATTGTCATTATTTTTACGGTAGTAGTCGACGTTGTCGTCTTGGTAGTTGGCACTCCGATCCCCGTTGAAGGCGCGCAGAATTTTGAGACATCCCATTTGGTTTGTGAAAGAGGGCGTTGCTGACGGAGATTCAGGACATATGGTTGACAGGGCCGCTACCAGATTGTGCAGACTATCCTGAGGCATTTTCTCAACGCAGCCATTTTCACAGACGTGCTATACGTCTTACACAAAGAAGCTTCCTTGGAACAGTTTGAACATGAGCTTTAAATCTTCAATCCTAAAATTGGTCTTCCCAGGCTTCTATGTATTTCCTTCTTCGCTTAAAGTTATGGGGTTAACATGTTCGTTCCCACAGGAGCTAGTTACATAGGAAGCTCTGGGTGGGGCTGAGGGTGCCTCAAGCAGGCTCCACTGTCGATGAGCCTGAAGCAGCAGAACCATCCCAACCGCCAAAGAAGCGGACGTTTCTCGAACCTTGGATGGACCAAGCCCAAAACCCTAGACCCCTAGACCCTAAACTCCAAACCCTAAACCCCTAAGCCCCTAAACCCTAAACCCCTAAGTCCTGAATCCTAAACCCCTAAACCCTAAATCCTAAACCCTAGCCTCTTAAACCCCTGAACCCTAAACACGAAACCCCTAAACCCGTAGACCCTAAAGGTTCAGGGTCTAGGGTCCAGGGCTTAGGGTTTGTGGTGGAAGAAATCTTGCACTATCCCATATGAGCTATAGCCTAAACTCCTTCGAGGAAGCTATATAGGGGAGTATTCCAGGGGCTACTGAGGGGTTCCCTGTCCCCAATGGCAATAATTGGGTACTTGGGATTTGGGTACTAGGACTTATAGTGCAGGTTTCGGCCAGCTATATAACTATTGAGTGCTTGGGCCCTCAGGCTACCTGCAGGATGCAAGTAGCCAAAGTGGGCTAGTTTAGGGCCCAAGGTAGGTGTTTCTCATAGACTTGGATCCACTAAACCCCACACCCGCCTGCACCCTAAAACCTAGGCCCACATATTATGGTGACCGGATCCCGTGTGTGATTCATAGACTTGGATCCCTAAAGTCATTTTGCATGAGGATATCACGATGCGATGTCAAGTGATCTGAGAGTTTTTAGGGGTTTTGGTTCAGGGCTGATGGTCATAACCCTAAACCCTAAACCCATGTGGGCAAGGGCTTGGGTTGGGGGCATGTTTCTCAAGGGGTGCCTGGAGTGCGGAAACATAGGTCCTGGTCTTCCAGCATGAGCCCCATAATTCTCAGAATCCCACATAGGGTAAATAAGGATTGCATAGGGATTACATAGGGATTATATAGGGTATATAGGGATTATAGGGATATATAGGGACATCTAAGGAGGACTATATAGGGTATATAACTATATTGGTCTGGATCACATTTTGGAGAACAGTTGCTTTGAGGTTATGCCCGCCCTGAACCCTAAACGACGGAGTAAGTGCGCCGACCCTTTGCGCGCATGAGCATGTGAAAGCATGCCTGCTATGCTGCTAGGGGCAATATCTGCAACAAGGTGTTATGATAAAATGGGTTTAGGGTTTAGTATTTAAGGACTGATGAAGGCTCGAGTTCTTCACCCTGCCTAGGTGGCTTATCATCAGGTGTCTCCTTGAAAAGCTTAACAGAGTAGTATGACACAGCATTCTTGGTCCCGAGCCCCAGCGCAGTTCCTGACATGAACAAGAAAAGCTGCAGCTACAATTAAGCAGGTGCAAACAAGGCCTCATGGATGCAGCCAGAACTCGCGAGCTCCTGTCAGTGTCCTTGGAGAGGAGGGCAAAATCTACCGACTGCTCTACTTGTTTGCTCTGAGTAGAGGGCAGCGTGTTGCAGGGAACGGAAATACAGTGTATGCGTCCAAGCTCTTAAACTCAGCAGGCAGGAGTTGACAATAGCAATGTGTAAACTGTGTAAACCAAGCGATACGCACGCACATGGAAACAAGGTCACTGCCCCTCCTGCATTTGTTGGTTATGGAATGGGTCCTGGTGACGAAAAGGAAGTCCTTTTGGAAACAAGTTGGTCTACGTCAGTTTCCTCCGTACCCACTCGACGCTCCACTAGCTTCCTGCGGCTGCTTGCTATGCACTAGCTGTCGTTGTCATAGCTTTGCTCACAGGAGGGCTGCCTCCAGATAAGTCTTGAAAAGCGTGGGCGGTTTTTCGAGGATGCCGCGATATGATGTCCATGTTGTTGAGAATCGAAGCCCTACTTGCAGTGGGACGAATTAAGTGGCCTCTGACCTTCCAAGTAGGGTTTAAGGTATGGCCCTAAACCCTAAACCCTAAACCCTGAGCCTTGGAGAGATTCTGCAGCAACTGTGCTCGCTTGTGCCACAAGGACTTGCTGAACAGCTCCCGTGTGGCCGGGCACTTAGGGGTTATAGTCCCCCTTTAGTAGATCGAATATTGGGTATGTGGGATCCTATTATAATATATCCAAGGCCATATTCTATCTACTTAAGGGGGACTATAAGGGTTCAGGGTTTTCGCCACTCGAGTTGCTGAATGCCTCTGAGGAGACCAGAGCGGCACAGCCATGGTCAGCATTCAATCCCCCAAAATGGGTATGACATGGTAGCCGTCATAAATAGGCAGACCCCAAAATGGGATCTCAAATTTCTGGAACCCCCCCCCCTACAGAATAAGATGTACGTAAATAGCCCCGCCCAACTGGCGGTCGTCTGGCCTGTGGTCTGGGTCCGGTGTTGCAAGGTTTCTAGAAGGTTCATAGTGTTCTTGGCTGGTGTGGCGGGCTGGGAAAGTAGAGCGCAGACGCATGCAAGCCTAAGCCTAAGTCTCAGCCTAGCGCCCCAACCCTACCAGCACCTGCAAGTACCCTTCAAGGGCACTAATTATGTGTATCTCCTATTTGAGGGTTCTTGGACTCGACATACGTGGGGTTGTAGATAAGCCGCACACCTCCCATGCCTCCTGGATTCCTTGTAGACCTATGGCATACGAGGGTTATGCAGATAGATCTCAACATTATCTTGGTAATTACTCAGGCCCCCAAAACCCTAAACCCTACTCAGGCACCTGAACCCTAAACCTGTCGGAGTCCTCACAGCAGTTCAGGGGTGTAGAGTGTAGGTTAAGGAGCCATGAGACCCCAAAGCAGAAGGATTCCTGACCCGAGGGGCCCCTGGCCCTACACCCTAATTCTTCTTCAAACCTTAAACCCAAATCCCGTAAACTCTAATCCCGAAACCCCAAGCCCTAAACTCTCAACCCTAAACCCTAAGTCCTGTAGACTCTAAACCCTAAGCCCTTGAGAGTCGGTCTTAGACCGAAGCCTTGGGACTCAAGGAGTACCGGCGAGTTGAAGAGATTGCCAGAAATGGCTGCTCTACTGAAACTATATATTTGGGTGTGGTTTTGGGGTTTCGCGCTTAGGGCTTCGGTTGTTGAAGACAGATAGGGTTTATGGAGATTGCATAGGGTTCAGGTCCTGAGCTTTGTGCGAGCTTTATGCGAATGTGGTGCAGTTTTGTGCTTTGCTATTGGCCCCATACATTTTACACTGCAATACATGAGGGTACGCCCGTCGTTGAGAAGGTGTATGGTGTAAGTGATTCTACAGTATGAGTCTGATGCTTGGCTTCAGAGGACAGTAGTCAGCCTCTTCGCAGTGGGAGGATCCCGGAACCCTAAAAACCTAAACACTAGTTTCCATTTTATTTTCCATTATCTCAATATAACCCCTATCTAACCCCAATATTACGCTGACATTGAAGAAGCTGTAAGGCCGCTACCTAGCGCACTGCTTTTGCCCTAAAGGCGTGGAGAATCAAATGGAAAAGACAATGAAAAATGAAATGGAAACTGGGATTATATAGTTAATTATAGGAATTCTCACAATTGCAGCTGTAAGTTGTAAGGGCATTGGGCCTGTAACCAACGTTTACAGTTGACGGCTACTTCGACCTTACTCCACCGAAACCACCACAGACATGGAAGCGGAGCTGTGCAACCCAACCCTTGAGAAGCTGAACGCCCTAAGCACTGAAACCGCAGATCCCAAACCTCTATTGCGGTATATATAGGCGTAATATTGGGGTTACATAGGGGTTATATTGAGATAATGGAAAATAAAATGGAAACTACCGTTTAGGCTTTGAGGGGTCAGGCTTTCTTATCGTGAGCGCGAGAATGGGTTGAAGGGATTCTTACAGGGCTTGTACTCTGGGTTACTGTCAAGGAATGTATTTTAAGTTACTATACTGGGGAAGCCCTTTTCTTTATTATATATATATACACCCATTATGGTGACTCATTTTAAGTTCCTTGACTGCAACCCAGTATTGGGGAGTCTGCAGGGACTTCAGCAGAGATCCATTCCCCAGTTTTCCATCTAAGCAGGCTAAACAGGAACCAAACCTGGAGCTTCACCCTAAGCCCTAAATCCTGACCCAACTTGACTTTTTTGTTGACGACCCGCATCAAAAGACCATACCAACAACTTCCAAGGGGAGCACAGTAGAGGGTCCAAGTCCATAGGGTTCAGGGTTTTCCCAAGCAATTAAGCATTCAGTTGCCTAAGCCCGAACCCCAAATTTCCGCAAAAAGGATAGAAGGATTTGGTAACCCCAACCCCCCAAATCAGGACCCCATAACCATCATGTGATAGTCATACGGTCCTAATTTTGGGAGTTGGGGTTACCTAAGCCCCCTGACGGTAAATCCGGAAACCCTAAGTCGGTGCGGTTTGGGATGAGGGTCCAGGGCTTAGGGTTTAACTGCTTAGGGTTTAGGGTTCATGGTTAGGGTTTCAGGGTTCAGGGCTAGGGTTCAGGGCCCCGGAATTCTGCCAAGGCCTTGCCCGGAAATCCCCGTTGCCGCAAAGATCGGCGCGAAGGAAAAGAGCCGTCACATGAGTCGTATGTTCAGTAGGTATGTTATACACATAAATCTATATGGGAGTTAGTCTAAAGGTTCTTGGGGGATGTCAAGGGTTCCTGAAGGTCTAGAAGGAAAATGCGGGAAACCATTTTCAGTAATGTTATTCCACTACCGTATATACAGACATATGTATTTATGTTCTGCATTGTTGCGTTAAGAGTGGACACCACATGGAACATGAAATCAAAACTAGCATGATGTAGGGACCACTTAGCATTTCCCATGGGATGCTGTGGTGCCCAATGAGCACAACCAAATGCTCCATTAATCCCTAAAACCTAAAGGTTTCACAAAGCAGGACATAATCTTAGCTAGTTCAAGCGCCACAAAAGGGTGACTCATATGGAGGGTTGCCGAAACTATGTTCCCTTATTCGGTGCGTTGCATCTTAAATAAGGGCCGCATTATGCAAGGGGCCCAAAAAGAAACCACACTCCGGACCACCTACGGCATGTGGAACGGGCTTTGGGGTTGAGGGGCTTCGGAGGGTTCGGGCTGGTGGGGCGGTTGGATGGTTGTGGTTTCGGGGGGGTTGGAGTGGGCTTAGGGTATAGGATTTGGTGTTCAGGGTTTTTGGGTGTTGAGAGTGTCCTTCCTTGTTGACCATTTGCCCCTAAACCCTAAACCCTCAAACCCTTCACCCTTAACCCTCAACCCTTGTATACATGGCATCTCAAGAAGCGCTTTACTGACTTTCTCAGCTAGCCAGCATTCAAGGCCCTCGGAGGTCTCAGCTATTTAAGGCTAGTTTCGTCAGTTTCTGCTGCATTCGCAGGCGCGTGCAGAAGAGAATCGAAGCCGCTACCAAATCCGAAAGCCTAAGCCCTGAATCCTGCAAATCATCAGGTCCGCAAATATTTCCCTTCTTCTCCTAAGCTTCCTGGAAGCATCGTGATGTTCTGCTGCCTTCAGGCTTGCATGAGAAAGTCTGCAGTAAGCAGCTCACAATGCTTCCAGCCCGTTGGAGCGTTTCCTGCAAAGTTCTAGACATTTTTGTAACATCACGTGGGAGTTGTTCGAAGCAAAGGGAGTTTTGGCAACCCCGAACCCCAAAACAAGGCCCTTATGACCATCATATGAGTCATAGGGTCCTTATTATAGGTTAAGAGTGCCCGATGCGTCATTCCTTTTGGAGAGAACCCACACCCAAACCCTAAACGTTGATGGAGGAAGTCTCGCCACACTAAGAATCCCCACGCAACGGTGCTTCCTAGAGTCTATAGAGGTTCGAGTAAGATTCTGCATGTTTTTTGGCATCAACAGCAGTTTCCTAAGGTTAGTAAAAGGATTTTTGGTAACCCCAACCCCCCCAAATTCCGACCCTATAACCATCATATGATAGTCATAGGGTCCCAATTTGTGGGGTTGGGGTTACCAAAATTCTTTTGTTACAAAACTGGAAGCTCACATTTCCTCAGCCCTAAACCCCCTGACCCTAAATCCCTGACGTTGGGGTTACCAAAATCCTTTTGTTAAAGGTACCTCCCCTAAACCCTAAACCCTAAACCCCAAACCCTAACCTGCAACTTTGGACCACTTAGGTGGGTGAACGTCACCTTGGCAGCTGGGAAAGAAGGCCAGAGTTTTCCGGTCCTCCGCTGTTTGGGGTTTAGGGCTTAGGGCCTCGGGCTCAGGGTTTAGGGTTTAGGGTTTAGGGCTTAGGCGGCTTAGGGTTTAGAGTTTAGGGCTTAGGGTGTAGGGCTTAGGGTTTAGGGTTAAGGAACTTGAATTAAGCCATGGTAATGTGAGCTGAGCTATGGCTATAACCTGAACTCCTAGTATCCCTCTTAATATTCCTTATAGTAATCTTCTATATAATCCGCTATGTATCCCCCTGTAAGGAATGTAGACTATAACTCATATTGGACGTATGGTAAATTCTTGTGATTTCCCTACAATGTGTGACTGAGCTTCAGTTCTTTAACAGCAGCCCAATCGTTATTCGGCAGAGAGTATATAAGATGGATGAAGCACAATGAGGAAAACTCTCCATGAGCATCCAAAGCAACTGCTTGTTTGAGAGGGTTCCATGCTAGCGGTCGTGTAGGTGGACACCCGGAGGTCTTCAGACTCGAATGTATCCCAAGCCTGATATTAGGGATATGTTAGACTTATACAGGGGTTATATTGGGGTTATATTGGGATAACGGAAAATTAAATGGAAACAACTATTTAGGGTTTATATTTTTTACCCCACCGCCCTGAAAGCACGTAATCCCGCGCCCTATAATTCTAGGGATATATTGGGGTCGGGTTATACGGGTGTTATATTGGGATAGTGCAAAGTAATCTGAAAACTACTACTTAGGATTATAAGTTTTGCCCCAGTGGACTGAAAGCACGTAAACCTAACCCAGCGCCCGAACCCTTGACATGAAGGCCCCTCGCCTGAGACACCCGAGCATCTAGCCATGCTTGCGTAGGACTAGACGGAGAAGCGTGCGCACACTTATAGTTCCCCTTACGTAGATAGAATATGGCTTTGGGTAAATTGTAATATGATCCCCACATACCCCATAGTCTATCTACTTAAGGGGGACTATAATTCAAGGCACCGTGACTTTCTATCAGCCCTCAACCCCAACAAGCTGAATCTTGCTTCTTGATGTGACCTGCTGGAAGGATACGGATCGGCTAGTGACCATAACCGTATGTGTATTCACCAGGACCCTCCTTGTACCCTTGAATAGAGGTGGTCCCTAATGGCGGGCATTTAGGGTATAATAAGGGTAGAAGGAGGGTCTACGCAAAGCCATATTTGTTCAATTCCGACCTAATGACCTGGCGCAGACAGGCTCTGACTGGCGAACCAAGCAAATCTGCCAGCGACACGCGGGAACGCTGGCAAGAGCCTGAGGTTTGAAGTCGGATGATAACACTTGGAGCTTCTCAAAAATTACGGGTACCGCTTTGGGTTCACTATAAGAAGGACTATAGCGAATTTTGGGTTCTTTATTGGAGTCCTCCTACTTAGGGACACTGTCACGTGGAGAGTCCGGGGAATTACCTACAGGTTTGAGAGTGATGGGGTAGTTCTCATCCTGTTCGAAGTGTGTTTTTGCGGTTATAACCCCTGAGCCCTGAAACCTTCAATTATACCCTCATGGGGAATAACTGGCTTACATGTAAAGCCATAATTGGGATACAGTTGCAGTTCCCTTAGGTACTTCTGTGGCGTGGCACGCGAACTCAGACCCCAAACCCTAAGCAACATGAGATTTTCCCTCGCCGCATTGGAATTTGTCTGTGTGGAACTTGCGACTGGGAAGCGTATTTCAGAGTTCTCTTGTAACCGCCACGCCTGGTCATTGTTGTATACATGCATGCTCCCAAGTACGTGGAAGAGCTGCATTTTGACCATCTTTATGGAAGTTGGGCCTTCATTTTACCTACTTGGTGGGTTCAGTAGTTATCTCGTTTCTACTCTACTGAAGCCCAACAATGCCAGGCTGCGGGATCCTTTGCATCCCTTAGCCCTGAACCCTGAATCCTTCATTTGAGTAGTTTTTCATGTTGGGGATACTATGGTACCCATTACAAGGTAAGATTATATCCTCCTTTTAGGGTATAGTATGTTATATAAGGAATATAATTTTACGGGGGTTAACCACCAAAAAACACTACTCATCTTTGTTTGGTTCTGAGAAGGGTTGGGCCGTTACCGCCAGTGACTGAGTGAGTGATTGCTCAGTAGTCCTCTCTAGGGTTGGGGGTTTAGGTCTTTAGGGTTTAGGGGTTTACGGTTTAGGTTTTTAATGGTTTAGGGTTCAGGGTTTAGGGTTAAAAATTCTCACCCCTTAGTACCACAGGTGGGGGCGGTGTACTATCAGGGGAGAGGGGATGAACGTTGTTTGATAATGGTCGCCTGTCGGTTGGTGTTTATGATCTAGGGTTGGGGGCTTTCAGGGTGCCTGGATTCTAATGGTTTGAGTTTATTGCAATTCTGCGCTGGCCTCTGGGGGGGGTGGATCATATCTGTCTTGCATCTAAATAATGGCGCTTCCTCTCCCAGAGCTTGTGTAAGCAGAAAGGATCGAGGCTGCCCTGAAGGCAAGAAAGAGATGCATACACCTCTTCCGTTGTCGTGAACGTTCGTTATGGCCCTAAACCCTAAGCCCCTAAAACCTAAACCCTATTGGTTATGGAACCTCCGAAACATTGCAAAGCAAATCCGATAGATATCCAATGAATCAGATAACTAGATGAGCGAAGTCTGCCAAGTCAGGCAACTTGTTTAGCTACCAAACTTCATTATGGACTGGGTTAACCAAACCCTACACCCCTAAATCCTA
>CAJNIZ010033758.1:9846-42039 GCA_905231905.1 Symbiodinium pilosum | reverse complement strand
ATAGGGTGGGGGGGTCCACCTAAGGTATAGAGTAATTTGAAGACTAGACTAGCCTCCCTAGAACGCCGTGGGTTTTCAGTAGATTTAGGGTTCAGGGTTTGAGAACGGTACGGCCTGGGGGTGTGTATTTGTGGTGGTCAGGTTTCAACATAAAATATCATATATCAATATTCCTCGGAAGTTTACTTCAACAAATCATCAGGGGAGACCTCTTCTGGGAGGCTTTGGCGAGGCCCTAATCAGGCCCAAGGCTTGGGGGGGAGGGTTAAGGGTTCAGGGTTAAGGGATGAAGCAATGATCCTGTACAGGAGCTGATGTCGCAGAAATCTGAGCATCTCTCCATTGAGGCCGTTGAAAGCGAGCACTTGCCAGAGGTCTAGGGCCTAGGGTTCAGGATTCAGGGCCTGGGTTTAAGGTTCAGGGTTTAGGGTTTAGGGTTCAGGGTCTAGGTTTTCCAATTGTTCCACCCCTTTTTTGGGAAGGGTTCAGGGCTCTTGGGGGGATGTATGGGACCCCACTCTGGAATCAAATCAACTTCAGTACAAATTAATTTCAAAAGCGAAATCATGATCCGCTAGGCTTCAGTCACATGATCCGGTAGTGATTATTTTATGAGCTATAGTCTAAACTCCTCATATTCCCCTTAGTACCCCCATATATTCCCCTATACAACACCCTCTCAGGAGTTTAGACTATAGCTCATCTACAAAAATATTCACGCCCTCATCTTCTTGGCGACTTTGTTTGTCACAGCTTGCGGCGTTCAGGCATATGTCAGGGGTATGTCCCAACCCGGGTTTGCTTAAAAATCCCGGCTAACATCAAAACCATTCTAAAGACCTCCAAAGATACCCCTCAGCAAACAACATTGGGCGAGAACAGTGCGCTAAAAGGATTGCAGGGCTGGGAGGCCAGAATGTGGATGCTCGCGGTTTTGGGTTTAGGGCTTAGGGCGTCTGAGTGCTTTTGGATTTGGGCTTGTGACTGTGGGTTGAACTATAAGATCACTTGAAAATTTCAGGATGCAGAGGAGCTAGTCAGAGTAGTTGCTGCTGGCCCTGTTGCAGATACCTGCAAAGTATCGTGATCCCTGTCATAAGGAGAGTTCATGGTTTTGTGTGAGTTTGATAGATGCATTGCCTAAACCCTAAACCCATCAAGCAAATCTCTACAGGCCCAGGGAATCCTAAGATTTCTGAGGACATGATTCCTGGGACAACTGCACCTGACAGGTCCCCATCAGGGCTTATAGTTTAGGGTGCAAGGTTTGGGGTGTTCAGCAAGTATCCTCCCAAACTATGGGTCATACTTGGGGGCGGATGCGATTTTCCTTGCATGAACTGCTCAGAGAGCTTGCACTGTTTGTATGGGACCTTGGGGGGCCGTTCAAGATAACCAGCCTAAAGCCCAAGCCCTAATCTGAACCCTGAGCTTAACCCTTGGCCCCAATACATTCATCCCCGAGACCTGCGTCACTAAGCCCCAAAAATCCTGGGACCACGTTATTGCCTATATTCCCCTATAGTTACTATCATCAATGCCAGGAAGTGTTTCGAACGATAACTTCGACCGATAGCTACCATGCCCTAAACCCTTTTCACCACTGTTAACCCCCTTTTCCATTTTATCTCCATGCCCTTACCCACTTGATTCTCCATCATTCGGCTGATATCCCTAAACCATATAACATGTTACCTATATAATCCACATGGCCCTGTATCCCTTTAAAGGAAGCTTCAGCTGCCTCAGAAGCACTAAACCCTGAATTAGCCAGATGTTCATGTTTCTTTGTCTTCACCACTTGATTCTCCAGTGTTGGTGTAAAGTCCTTAAACGTTTAGCCCTCAACCCTGAGCCCTAAACCCTAAGCCCTAGATCCCAGACCCTAAACCTCAGCCCAAAATCCTAAACCTTCAGCCAGAAATCCTAAACCTTAAGCCCTAAACCCAAAAGCCTAAAGCCAGGCGATGTGCGTGGCAGTGGAGCCTTGGGAGCCCATCTCTCAAGGGAAAACCTTGCAGTAGATAGAATATTAGGGTCATATTGGGGTTGTATTGGGATAATGGAAAAGAAAATGAAAACTTCTATCCAGGGTTTGGGGTTTAGGGTATAGTCCCCCTTAAGTAGATAGAATCTGCGTGTTATAGGGGGATTCTGGAAAAGAAAATGGAAACGACTATTTAGGGTTTAGGATCTAGGGTTTAGGGTTCAGGGCTTAGGGTTCAGGGTTGAGGGTTTAGGGTTCGGTTTAGGGTTTAGAACTTAATGTTCCGGGTTTAGGGTTTAGGGGATTAGGCTTTAAGGTATGGCGCTTAGGGCTCCAGGGCTTGGCAACTTAATGCTGGGAAGTTCAACAAGTCAGGGTTTACGGTCTAGGGCTTAGGGCTTAGCTGGACTTAGGGGTTATGAGTTATGGCCTGAGCCTAGACCTTAAGGCTTAGGGTCAAGGAACTTAGGGTTTAGGTTGAGTGTTCGGGCTTAGAGCTTAGGGCTTTGGATGGCAGGTTTTGGGCTTTACAGCCAGAGCACACTGCTGCTTCATTTGGCTACAGGATACTATCGCACAAGTATACTCTGTTCCAGCAATTTGTGTCCTTGACTAGCGTGCTGGTGCTTTCTGTTCGTTACTGCAGCGCGGGTTCCTAGATGTGGGTCCTCATGTTGATTTTCCTCGTTTGTTGAGCAATAGCCCAAGATAAATCCCATGTTGAGGGTTGCTTGAAGTTTGATTTCTTTGTGAGTACGCTGACAACCTACCGCACGGAGGTTCATGAGCAGAATGCAATAATAATGAATCACTGTTGGCGTGTGGGGTTCTCAAAATTACGCTACAAGCATTTTTCCCAGAGTTCAGTAACCCTAAACCCTACATAAACAAAAGTAGGTTCTCCGATTTGTTTTTGGTTCCCTAAACCCTAAACCACATATCCCTAAACCTTAAGCCCTAAACCCTAAATCCCTAAACCTTAAACCTAAACCCTAAACCCTAAACGTTCATTCTTGAGGGTCAGCATCCCAGCCTAGACTCTAAGCTCCGCAACTCCTAAGCCATGAAGTTTTGAACCCAAATAATGTTCTATAGGGTTTAGGGTTCAAAATTATACCATTATATACTCTACTGTACTATATCATGCCAGAATTTACCATGGTACATCATACTGTATTCTAATATACTGTAATCGCATATGGCACCAAAATATACCATACTATTTTCTAATATACGATCTAATACCATAATATACCATAATACACCATACTATACTTGAACATGTTGCGAGATGTTGATTACACACTCACTTCCCATAGACTACTCTAATATGTTATGCTACATTATATTCTACCGTAATCTCCCATAACAGTAGACACCCTCAGCTCACACAGTTTACCGTAGGCTCATCTTGTGTTTGCTGCCTACCTATGGATGATCCGAGTATACAAATCAAGTTCAAGTTCCCGAGCCTTCTGCAACGAAGTTTGCGCTTGGACTGCAGATACTGTCGCAGTCATCTGCCTGGCAAGATTATATTGTATTCCCTGATGGCCCTTTTACAGAACTCCAGTCTTAGATACCTCAAAACCCTGTGTCTCAGAAGTCAAGATGCGGGCAGTTATCTGAGTGAGCATACCGTCCGCAACAAGTAAGATCAAGGACACACCAGCTGGTGACAGTGGCGGTCACAGCCATCATGCTGCTTCTGGGAACTCTCGTTCTGGTGCGCCTTGGGGTTTTGCATCAGGTGGAACTCCTCTGGGCTTTACAAGGCAATAAACCCACAGCACAGCCGGGTGAATTCTATATCAGGACCCTCCTCATACCCTTTAAGCTTACTGGCATTTCTCAAGATCGCTCTCATAGAATCCTTTCGCGGAGCCTCGTAGGCACTTTCCAACAATTTTTCACTGCAAGGGGGTCCTATGTTGGGTAACCCTCCAAAGACGAAAAGTGTGCGTGCGCCGGCAAAGCTTGAGGAGTAGATGGTCCATATTTAGGGTATACAGAAGGAAGATGGAGGGTCTAGGTATAGCCCACTATAGTTCCGATTACAGTCGAAACTATAGTCTTTGGAAGTATTCCTACAGAGGGTTTGGGTCCAGGAAAACATTGGGCTCATGCTCGCACACCTTTGACAGATGAAGGGTCTTCTGTTCAAAGGGCTAAGGGTCCACTTGCCAGGACCCTCCTAGTACCCTTAATTGGGGTGATAGGGTCTCTAACAGTGGGTACTTAGACCTGAATAGAGGGTTGTTGGAGGGTCTAGGTGGTCCCTCAAAGTATGTGGAATGCGGGCCTTGTTGACATCGTGTTTTTCGTGCATTTTTTTTTCTTTTCGGGCCATGTGTTTGCCCGCGTGTTTGGCGCTCAGGCTCAGGTAGGAGCTTGGGGGGCATGAGGGTTAGGGCGGCGTACCTTTTTTTCTCTTGAGGCTGGCCTGGGATTCATGTGGGGGTGTCCCAAAATTAGGATTACCTTTAAAGGGGTCCATAGAGGATACATGGAGTTTATGTTGGGCCCTCCCTACTTTGGGAAACTACCACGGATTGCTGAGCTCAGTTTTCCAAACACTTCAAAGCAGGAATAACATGGAAACTGCTATAGCGTATTGGGGTTACATAGGGACAATGGAAAACAACATGGGAACTACTATTTAGGGTTTAGGGTTCCGTTGGATGTTGACTGGTCATCCTTGCGAAAACTTCCTTCCTGGTGAGGACTGATTAGCATTCCCTGGACCCTGAAAGTAGGTGAAATCATCGCCCAAAACCGCTAAAAGCAGCCCAAAAGGCTATCATTGTACATACTTTTGGGGTTCAGGTCAGGCTTTTGGGTGAGGATGGAAGAGTATCGCGACTTTAAGGGCGAAGTGTCCTGCATCCTCCGAGCATTTCTTAAGATCCAACGGAACCCTTAAATCTAAATAGTAGTTTCCATGTTATTTTCCATTGTCCCTATTTAACCCCAATAGACTATAGTAGTTTCCATGTTGTTTTCCATTATCCCAATGTAACCCCTATATATCCCTGATATTCTTTTGTTGCAATGGGAACTTGGTCCCTGGGCTGGGCCGCAGGACTCGCATCCCTGAGCCCCCAAACCCAACCCCAAGTTGGCTTAGGGGGTTTAGGGTTTAGGGATATTAGGGTCTATGTTGGGGTCCCCCTATTTTGCTGTGGAGGCCACAAAGGGCCTTTTCTGAAACCGTTGACGCTTTATTCACTGAATCTTGCTCTTGGCATGCAACTGTTGGCCCTTATGCTCCTTGGGTCGTGACTGTTTACAGTAGAGGTCCTGCAAGGAATTGTGCTAGGCCCTCAGTCTGGCGAAGCCGTGAGTAAACCCGTAAACTCGAAACTCCAAAATCTGCAACCTAACCTCTAAAATCCAAACCCTGAAGCCATTAACCCTAAACCTTGTGGTATCCGCCGTTTGAAGACTGAAGTTTGCACCATGCCCTGATGCGGACGCCGAAGCGGGGAGGTTTAGGGTTTAGGTTTTAGGTGTCGGGTTCCACTGACAGCTATATGCCCTGAAGCCTGACCATAAATAATCCATTCCTTTCATCCGCCACAATCCCGAAACTGCCTGGGTCCTCAACTCGACCTTCTACACCTCTAACTCAAGCCTAAACCTTAAACACTAACACTTATAGCATCCCACTTAGGCCTACCTGGACTTTCAAAAAGTATATGAGTCTTGGTCCAAGCTCCTTCAAGGGGGAGTTATACAGGGGGTTCTGTTGGGGACTACTGTAGGGGTTATGAAGGGGGATACTAGGAGTTTAGACCATAGCTCACATTGACTGATATTATGTTTAGCTATTTTGAGGGATGTTGTGCCAGTAGCTTACCGATCTCGAGGGCTAGGTAAGCCCGTTTCCCCAAACCCTAAGCCCTAAAAGTTAACCGCGCGCCTTTAAACCCCACACCCTAAATCTTATAAACCCTAAACCTTTGAACCCATTAAGCCCTAAGCCCTAAACTCTGAACCTTTTAACCCATTAAACCCTGAACCCTAAGCCATAAACCCGAAAACCCGAAACCTTTGAACCCAACCTTCCGAGGCAGCTCTCAGCGCAGTGGGGAGACCTAGGTGACCATTGACCATTTCATCTTGAGGGTTTTAAGGTTCAGGGTTTTAAGGTTTCGAGTTTTAAGGTTTAGGGTTGTCAGGTTTAGGGTTTTAAGGTTTAGGGTTTAGGGTGGCAATAATCATGGTAACAAAAAGAAGTACAGGATATATTAATAACAACAATAATCGTGGCCATTTCCTGGAGCCCTAAACCCCTAAACCCTATAGACTCAGACCCAAACCTCTGAAGTAGGGTCCATGGTTTAGGGTTTAGGGCTAAGGGGTCGGCGGTTTAGAGCTTCAGGGTTTTAAGGGTTGTGGGGCTTCAGGGTTTTGGGTGAATGTTTTCAAGAGGTTATTTTGTTAATGGTTTCAGGGGTGATTTCCCTGAAATACCTGGAGGGTCAGGGGGGCTTAGCAAGTAAATAGGTTTACCATACGGAATATAAGGCGTACGAACCTACTTACCAAGTGCCCCTGACCCTCCAAGTAGGATTTGCGGAATGAGGCTTCAGGATCAGGGCTTAGGGAGTGGGTCAGAGGTATAGGCAGTGGGTTTACGATTGGGGGTAAACCCTCCACCAAGCCAAAGATTGGAAGGCTTACGGTTTGGGGATATTACCCTACGGATGGAGAATCAGTAGGATTTACGCAGGCTTTGACAAAGGATTATGTCAAATTTTGTTGGAGCCTGATTAGTGTGGGCCCCCCCACCCAAACAAAAAGACTAAACCCTAAACCCTAAACCTTGCTTCAAAACGAAAACGAACCGGTGGTCTGGTGGATCGTATGGCTCCTATTACAGTCAATAAAGGAAGAGGGATCCTTCGGCTCTTATTGAATCCATAAGTGCTTGCTCGGTCTAGCTTTCAAGAGAATAGGAAGGGCAGGATCCTCGGCCTTTACGTTAAACGGCCTGGTCTTGAAAACCTAGTAGAAGCAATTACAATCTAATTAACATCATAGGCAACTCTTCAAAATCAATTAAAAAGGAATTTGATCAACACTTTCCCTAGAATTTTTCCGGACGGAAAAACTTTACTTTATTGGGACCCCCTCAAATCGAATAGGGGGTCTGGAATAATGTCCAAAGAACTTTACTTTATTGAGTGGCTTTTAATGTGGGTTTATCCTAGCAACCCCGAAACCTAACCCCCCTAAACCCTAAACCCCTAAACCCTACACCCTAAACCCCCTAAACCCTTCCCCCTAAACCTTAAACCCTTAAAAACAGAACTGTTTTGCTCCTAGCTTTGGGCCTGACGAGCGGCTTTGCAGCTACCGGACCCTCCTTTGAAGTAGGTGGAATACTGGCTGAAAAGGGTATTGATTCCTTCTGGGTACTGGTAGTGGGGCGCGAAATGACACGATTTTTTCAACCATAGTTCTACTCCACGCGCCGTGGCATCTCAAAACGACATCGGTGTTAGAAGTGTTCGTGTTACAAAAACGGGATGATAGCATTCGGCTTTAAGACTATGTGTCCCTTTATGCGTGGGGCTTTGTCACGGGTCCCGGGCATACTGCCTGGGGGTATTTGCCGCGCGCATCCCTAAGCCCTAAGCCCTAAACCTACAAACCCGCAACAGCCACTCAACCCTATAGACCCTAAAAACCCCAAACTCCCCAAGCTCTAAACCGTGTTGTGATGCTGCTGAGGCTTCACAGCCATACTACGAGATGTGAGCCGTTCGCTCAGCTGATCTTTCAGCCGTTCAATTCCAGGCGCTCCGCCGGGTTTAGAGGTTGTAGGGTTTAGGTTTAGGGGTTGTAGGGTTTCAGTATTGAACATTCAGGGTTGTAGGATTTAGGGGTTCATGGTTTCGGGTTGAAAGCTGGTGGGTGAGGTTTACCTCGACTTCCCGAGTAGGTAGACTACGTGCTGCAGCTCGAGATCAGGCCAAAAAGGGCCATGATAGTGTGTGCAGCTTAAGCCTTAAGGCCTAAACCCCTAACCCCTAAACCCTGAACCCTGAACCCTAAACCCTCAAACCTAAACCCTCAACCCTGAACCCTAAGCCTAAACCCTAGACCCTATACCATCAGATCTTAGGTCTCAGGTTTAGCCTATCATAAGCCACACAATCAACTTGTGAGCATACGGCCATCGTTGCTTCGCTTCTGCTTTGATTGTGGCTTCTGTAGGGCCTACAGGGTTTAGGTTTCAGGGTTCACGGTTCAGGGTGGCTTCTGCAGCCTATCAATGAACAAGAAAATGGAAGCCACTATTTACATGGGTTATGTAGGGATCATTTAGGAGTTATACGGGGAAAAAGGACAACAAAATGGAGGCGACTGTCTAGTTCTCACGCACAAGCCTAACGCAAGACCTCCCTTCCTACAACAGAAGCGACTATTGGGATCTTAACGCTGGGGATCTATACAGCGTAGGGTTTTGCAGCCGTCTGCGTTTTACTTTATTGTTGGCACGGGGCTATGTACTGCCGCAGCCAACTGCTTAAGGTTGAATGAGTTTGATTGAGGGTTGGATGCCAATCTTCTGATTCGCAGGTTTTTAGCATGTACTTAAGCGGATGCCTCTGTCTACTTATCATCATTGGGACGCCTACGCCTATGAGGGACCAACAATTTTGAGAAGCTCCCCGTTCAGGTCTCCACTTGTTTTTAGGACTGGCGGACGCTCTTCGGTTCAGGCTCTAGCGTTTAGGGCTCAGGTTTCAGCATCTCAAGGGCAAGCATCCATGTGTTGAGCAGCGCTATCTGACAACGGAAACAATTTCGCCCACCCTTTAAGTCCCATATCATTATAAGAAACACATGTACAAGGTTTCTGTTTCCTTCAATTGGTAGCGTTCTTCTGTGCGCCAAAGCCCGAACCCTCCAAGTCCAAACCCTAATGCCCGAACTCTGAAACCCGAACCCCAGAACCCGAAGCCTACATAAACCCAAAGCCGCACCCTAAAGCCCCAACCTGAACTAAAACCAAGCCCGAACCTTAGAGTTCCAGCCTAGGGCCCTGGGGTTCCATGATTCCATGACCTTGTCCACCAAGAATATGACCTTGCCAGAAAAAATGTGACCTTCGCCTTGAAAGTTAGGATTTAGGGTTTAGCCCGTTTAGCTTTTAAATAATACATCCTAGACCCTCCGACCCTCTACTTTGGCCTACGTACCGATTATCAGGGGCCCAATAACCCCAATAAAGGATACTAGGAGGGTCCTGGTACCTGTATATCCTCCCAGTTTCCATGTCATTTTCCATGTAATTATCCGTGTGATTCTTCAGTTTTCCCATGTGACCCCTATACCCTAAATCCTAAATCTAGGACGGCGCTGGTTGTCTTGGTAGGGTTTAGGCTCCGGATGTCATTGTGACGACGATGACTGTGATCATTGTTCCTACCCCTCTGACTGAAGCAGCCACTTGAAAGTTCCGGGTAATGATTACCCATGATGCCCTAAGCCCTATAAACCCCAGACCCAGCATGTAGGGATGTACATTGGGATCCCCCTATTTCCCTAAACCCTAAACCCGAAATCCTAATGTGGAAAGTACAAGCTTTGATGACTCTGAGCCGCTCAAAACGAAGCCTGGTGACAGAGCTTAAGGTTTCAGATGTAGGGTTTCAGGGGTTTAGGGGTTTAGGATTCGGGGCTTCAGGGTTTATAGGGGATAGGGTTTTAAAGGACGAGCATGCCAATCCGGGAAAGTCAAGCAGCTGAAGATTTGCACCATGCGCTCGTTTCAAGCAAGCGCTGCGTTGAGATCCAGGGGCTACACGGTTGTGGAGGCAGGTGTTTTGCACATCTACTGCAGGCACCTGATAGGTGTTTGGCACGTGGGTATATTCTTGCATACTTCAACACTGTAGGCTGTAGTTACCCTAAACCTGAAACCCTAAACCGTGGAAGTTGTAGCAGTAGTGCTCTGTTTAGCACCCCCCCCCTCCAGCACGAGCCCAGGGAGTCATTGCAACCTTAGGTCTGTCATGTGTCCAACTACCCGAGGGCTAAGAACCCACTATTACGGGCCCTACAGCCCGAACTAAGGACCTGGGAGGGTTCTGGTACATTTCCCGAAGCATGTCATAACCGCAACCCCAGATCAACAAACCCCCTCCCCTTGATAGGGATTATAATAGGCATCTTAGAATATGGCCCTAAAAAGGAGGGGTTTATTAATCATGGATCTACACATTTTTCCTGATCATAGCTGCCCCTAACAGGGCTTCACAGCTTTGACAGCTGCTCATCTGAGACATGATCGCCCGACCACCCTAAACTCAAAATCCCTATAATATAGACTAGACCCTACTACATCCTAAACTACTAAACCCTAAATCCTAAGCCCTAAATCCCAAGCCAGAAACCCTAAATCCTAAGCCCTAAACCTAAAAACCTTCCTTGGCGAGGCTCCCCGTTCTTGGCCGCACTTGAGGAGCAGTTGGGGTCGTCCTGGGCTGGTGGGAGGTTCGGTGTTTATAAGGTTTGGGATTAAGCGCTTAGGATTTAGGGTTGGGCTTCAGGGCTTAGGGTGAACGGTTCAGGGCTTAGGATTTAGGGTTCAGGGTTTGGGATTCAGGCTTCAGGGTAGAGAGCTTCAGGTTTGGGACAATTATAACATATTTGTTCTCGTAGTTATAACCTACAACCCAATGATAACCCCAATAAAACTCAGAGTTTTGAGCTTGCTGGGGCTTTCTGCACACAGTTCGCGTTAGCAATGCTCTTGGGCAAATGAGATCAGACCTCCGTTGCGGCGTCATTCGCAATCAGAGTGTAGAGTGACTTATGATGGCCTTTACTCCTAAGCCCGAAAAGCTACCTGACCTCCGTACCCTACACCTTGCGTTGGATACCCATTTTGTATAGACAAGATACTAGACATAACGTTAGGTATCCGAAAAAGTGTAGGGTATACAGGTCTTGGTAGCATGCATCTTAAAGCCCCAAGGTTATCGCCTGAAGGATACCCTAGGACTGAGGGCTTAGGGTTTAGGATTCAGGGTTGGGCAGATTTGCTGTGTAGAAGTGCTGCCGCCGTCATGCGTGTGTGTGCGATGCGGCTTCTTACATTTATGATTTGTATGAGCCCATGAGGGCGTTCAGCAAAACGTGTCCTGCTCATGTACCGACAAATGCAATAACCCGAATCACGGAAGAGACACCCTAAATTTCGGGCCCCTACTAGTGCAAAGGTTACTTAAATCGCCGCTGCTATGGTGGTTGTTGTGCATGGTAGCGTCATAACCAATTCTGTGGCCAGTCTTTTCGGCATTGTTTCTGATGCTTGCGTTGCAGCCAAACAAATCCAATCCCTTCCTGCAGGTCGAATTCAGCAAGCAGGCTAACCCAGACCCTGATTAGTAAACCCCCTCCCCTTAATAGGGATCCTGATCTTGAGGCCCTTGAAAGGAGGGGGCTTATTAATCCTAAGCCCTAAACCCTAAACCCAATACAAAGGCCCTTCATAGTTAGTAATGCGAGGGGTTTGGTGCAAGAGGCCTGGGACATCTCGCAGGGGCTTAGCCACCTAGCTGCCAGGTAAGCCTGATCCACAAGTCATGGGCATGACGAACCTGCTTCACTCAAAATATTTTGGGGCTATATAAGTAAGGATAATGGAAAATAATTTTTTAAACTACTATTTGGGGTCTAGGGTTTAAGATTTGGAATTTAGGTTTTTGAAGTGTAAGTTGCCGTCGATTCCGAAAGACCACCAGTTTCCCGATGTTGTTAAAGTCCGTCTGCTCTACGGGATTCAAAGTCGATCCATTGCGTAGGGCCTTAGGAGTTTCAGGCTTCGAGACTTGGGGCTCTAAATAGCCCCAGGCAGGTACCTTCTACACAGTGTAGCGCTGAACCGTAGGACCTACGTGTAGTATCTTTTGGGGGGGGGCTCTGCGTAAATTGGGGCTTCTCCAAATGATGCGTAAATACCGGGACTCCTCCAACTCAAGGATAACCAGAATTTTGACGCGTCTGAGTTACCAAGCGCAGGAGCGAAGATGAGCGCGGATCGTAACAGCCGACCCATGTCTCGAAGGCTGAATTTTAGAAGAAGGGAGACCTAGTCATCTCTGCTCAACCTCAGGATTTAGGGTTTAGGGGTTTTCTGATCATCTCTGCCGAATATATTTAGATTAAGCACCCCTCCACCTCGCAATGTTAAATACTCCCGGTATGTTACAGTATCCTGCAATGGGAATGTTTAACATTGAGAGGGTTGCGGGAGGAGGTGTCTAGTAGAAGAATAAGTGCTAATTAGGCGTGGGTACTAGTGCACCGCACCTTATCAGGTAGGAAAGATATTCTTCGGCATTCGTGGTGCAAGCATAAAAAAACAATTCGATCATCTTTTTAGAGTTTGTCCGCTCTGTTAGAACCCGGGTTTAGGGGTTTTAAGGTCTAGGATTTAGGGGTTGGGGGTTTGGGCGTCCAGCAACCTTGGCGCCAGGGAGCATACTTATACAGTCTTGCTACTGCTATGTTTCGTCCTCCCCCCCTTGAGTTGGCAGCCGAGGGCGCAAATGGACAACCAGCCGCCGTAACCTGAAAAAAGTTTAGGGTTTAGGGTAAGTGTTTCTTCCCGGGCCCCATGACAAAGAGAACGCCCCCCTAGAAGGACTTAGGTTCTCAAGACCCTGGGATGATCCCTGTGTCTTCCTTAGCCTGGAGATCCATGTCTAATGGACGGTAGCTACATTGGTCCTGAAGTCTAGGCAGAGTGCATGCCTGGGGCTACTTGGAGTCCTAGTTATGTTCTGCAAAGCGCCCAAATTAAGAATCACCAACGGTTGCTCTTGCCTTGCTGCTTTCATGAACACCGGCAGGCCCCTGACACTTGCGCTCCTCCACCGAGGTCCTCATGAAGGCCCCTGTTTTCGTGGAGGTGCTTCTTTGCAAGTACCAGCGTAAATGACTACGTTGTCATTTTATAGTCGTAGGTCCGGTCAGAGGATACAGTCCCCCCTTGGCTAGATAGAATATATGGGGACTCATTATGATTTACCCTAAGGCTTTTTCTATCTACTTAAGGGGGACTATACCATTTTGCAAGAGTTTGTTGTGTTCAGCCACACTGGTGCTGGAACCAAATGGATGGTGTCAGTTTGGAAGCATTAGAACATGCTAGAAACATGACATGTCAGGAAAACGAGATATCTCATGATACTGCTCAGAGCAAGGTAGCTGAGCCTTCCCCAGAGTATGCCATGAAGACTCAACAGCCCGTGCGGTAGGGCAGGGCCTGACGCACAATATGTTCAGAGTTGTGGCAGGTGGTGATGATGCTTCCCAGGAGTCGGTTGCTGATGGTTTTGATGGGCAGTGGCAGGCCGCCAGTTCGGAGCAGCATAATGGCAAGCTCAAGAAGGCTTCCGAGCTTCTTGGCCGACTGCGGGAGGATTTCCCGATGTTTGATGAGAATATACTTGCCGAGCGCCTCAGACTGGCCAGCAGTGACTTTCAGAGGACGACCAAGTCACTATCCAAGCTGGAGAAATCTAAAGGTGTTTCCTTAGTACCCGCAGACATTCCGCGCCTACCCCCGCGTCAGCGAAATGGAGGGCCAAGCAAACTGATCGCAAACGTGATCGCGCGAACAGATCATCCTAGTATGCCATTATATTGCTTCATTGCTATGGTTACCAAAGCATTGACACCAACGCAGAGGTGTCGTGCTGGAAGCATTGTCAGACCGATCCCAGAAGAAAGATTTCGACTCCTTGGCGACGAAACTGGGTTGCTGATAAGGAGCTCAAATTAACTTGCCATACTATGGGTATATAGTGAATATTACGGTTTCCTTATTATAGTATAGGAAAATACTTGAAGTTCCTTAACCGCAACCAAGGAAAAGGGGCACTTTTGGTTGAAGAAGGACAGGGTGCCGGAGCTTGGGGATATAGTTGAAATGCAGTTTTTCGAGGAACATGCCAGTGAGTACTTGGGAAGTGCTCATGGGAAATCACCACACCGGAATGAAGATCTTCTCTGCCAGTCCTTGACGCTACGCAGTCGATGCGCTCTTGAAAGAAATGACACTTGGCAAGACTTATTTGGTTTCTACGAACGCAAATGATTTCACTCCAATGTTATCTTCCTCTCCCCCTTGTAATATCTACCCATTCCCATAATAACAAGGAGAATCCAACATATGTGTGGTACAAGTATTGATCTCAGGGAATGATTTTGTTGAGTGGGCTGCGGGGGTCATTCGTATTACTAGGCGGAGGGGATGATTCCCCATTCCCCACATGTTCATATTGGGCCCCAAGGATTCTTTATAGGGGAGGCAGCGCGTTGTTTGGGAGCTATCCAGGGATCCGTCAGCGTATTCTTTTGGCTCGCTAATTCGGGTCAGGTTTTGGACAAAGGGGATGATCCGCAAAACCTGCCAGGCATTTTTGAGTGCGGCGCTGATCTCTATGGCTGTGGCTGACATGGAAGCTAAATGGCCTTGGAAGCGGGCTCTTGGCAAGTTTCCATCCGTTACACCCGGGAAGAAGATATGGTTCGTGCACCCGAAAGAGCACTTAGCATCTGTGATCATACTGAGAGTCAAGCGCCCAGAGACCGTGGACTTCAAATACCGTGGTGCTACAAACGACCGCATCAGTGTCGACTTTTCGGCCGGAGGGCGGTTCATGAGGGACGTTGCTGTGACTGCGGCTGGTTTCAATACTACACCTTCTGAGTTGAACCGCTGGTTTGCTGAGAAGTCTGCAGAAAGTGAGCAGCTCTTCTTGCTTGGCCTCGCTCGAGCGGAATGTCGAGGACCAGATGGATACAATCGTCTGGAGGACTTCCCCGAGCGTTTGCGGTGACAAGTGGATGTGGAGACATTGGAGAAGTACTGTCAGGTCTTGCTGATTGGAGTCTTGCCTTGTGCCAAGGATGCCAGTGGTTTGCTTTGGACCAAGGAGGTCAGACGGGCAGAAGTGGCTTCAAGACTTCGTCTCCTTGCGCCTCGCGAAAGCAGGCCGCGTCGACCTGGCAAGCAAGGGCCACGCAGACCGCCTCTGCCGGTTCAACCAAATGTGCAAGAAGCCTCTGCACTATTTGCTCTGGCACCTCGTGAAAGCCGGTTGCGACGACGCGGAAAGCAGGGTCCACGTGGAGAACGTCTACCTGCTCCATTGGGAAGGTGCGGAAAGCTGGGACCCCGATTGTCGATGGGATTGTCCCTGCATCTTGCCGTAGTCTTGTCGCACTGAACGTGCTGGTTTTGCCATTCATCTTATGAGTGTTGTTACGCCAGCGGATATGATCCCAGTTTCCATTCCGTATTCCAGTGATGTCCCATTTGATTGTCAGTATGTAAGGCCTTTGCTTAGAGTTTTTGTTTTTCCTTGTTCCTCCTTTGCCTGGATTCTGGTAGGGCAGGATTTGCTGCCGTTCCTGCTTCAAATAAAAAGCACCGGTAGACGTCCGACTATCACTTGACATAGTGGCTGCTGCTGGTGTTGTACAATGAGATCATTATCTGTTTGTGACCATGAGCATCTCCAAAACTTGGGGTCCTTTTTCAAACATAACAACTTGATGTTCCTCAACATGGGCCCCCTACTTAAAACTGGTCACCATAAAGCATTACGTCTCGCGGCCCTGCTTGCAAAGCTGCATTGCCGTCTTAGGACACATGTACCAGCGGTCTCAAAGCTACTTGTGCCGGCAAGCAAAGGGGGTCAGAGCACATGTGCTGGGAAGTCAAGATCACATTGGTGGTGAAAGGTTTGTCGGGTAATAACGAGCCCTATATACCCCAATATTACCCCCATATATCCCAATATAACCCCTATATATCCGCAATAGAACCCCTATGTATCCTTATTCAACGCTTATATAACCTTAAATATCCCTATACAACCCCCACATATTTACTTCGCTGAAGAGTCGGCAACAAGAGGAATCGCAAACAATTACAGCCTGCTGGAGTCACAAGCCCCAGGGTATAGTTTTTATGGTTTACGGGTTTATATGGAAAGCCGTTTCTTTGGCCGTAAGTATCTACTGATCCCACATACTGATATTAAGCACCCTGCACCTCCTAACATCAAGTCTTCCCCATAAAAAAAAAACTTATCTGTTGGGGATTATTGGGGGACATTTAAGGTCAGTGGAGGGGGGCGGGCAATTGTACTACGAAGGGATTATACACCTACCTACTACCTGGACCCTTGATTCAGAAGTGTAATCCTTCAGCAGCGAGACGCGCCCCAGCCACCCTAGACCTTTAGACCCTCATCCCTTCACTCTTAACCCCCAAAACCTCGAAAGCCTAAAGCCCTAAACCCTAAACCCTAAACCCCTAGACCCTTAAACCCTATAAGCCTAAAACCCTAAAACCCTAGACCCTTAAACCCTCCTCTAAACCCTAAACCCCTAAAGCCTACAACCCCCAAACCCTTAAACCTAACCCTAAACCCTAAACCCAAAACGCCATGGCATCCTGACAAGGCGCTTGTCTAAGTTCCTCCTAGTTCACGTCAGTCCTACATGAATGGGTCAGGCTAGGGTTTAGGGTTTATAGGATTTATAGGGTTAATAGGGTTAATAGGGTTTATAGGGTTTATAGGGTATTATAGGGTTTATAGGGTTTAGCGTTTATAGGGCTTAGGGTTCACAGTGTTAAGAATGTAGGGTTTATAGGGTATAGGGTTTATAGGGTTTGTAGGGTTTGTAGGGTTTATAGCGTTTATAGGGTTTAGGGTTTATAGGGTTTAGGGTTCGTATGGTTTAGGATTTAGGGATTTTTAGGGTTCCGGGTTTACAGGTTTTAGGGTTTATAGGGTTTAGGGTTTATAGGGTTTAGGGTGTAAGGTTTGAATGGGGAGACCTAGAGTTACCATGCAGGTTTAATAAGCTACTTACTGAGTCCCTCTGACCCTGACCCTCCAAGTACATCGGAGTTTCCAAGAATCGGGGGGTTCCTTTGTCTAAAATCCCATAGTTCATTCATCAGGATTATCGGCTTATCGTAAATCGGATCTATATTGGGACCCCAAACCCTAAAACCCAACATGCAACTGGGATCCCTGAATTCAGAAAAGTAATTATGGTATAACGCTAGCTTGAGACACTCCAACTGCAACCCTGTGGTAGGCTGGCATCATCCCTGTTGCCATGAGAAGAAGCCTTCCGGCCATCTTCGAGGGCATAGCTACGGTATGGCGCCCAAGCGGATGCCGTACGAGCTGTTTTGAGTCTGGGGATAGCCAACCGTTTGGAACTTTGAGTAGAGAAGACTTGCACCATGACGCAATGAGATACTGTGGGTTGCTGTTGAGAAACTGAACTTAAGTTTCCATAACAAGGGAATGTAATAAATTACAGGGTTTCCTTATTCAAGTACTTAATTTTAAGCAGCAACCCACCAATGTGAGACCTCATTGCCACTGCGGAACCGGAGAAGTATGCATGCATTAGACCATCTGCAGACAAGATCGACCCTGCATCTTGTCTGGGCTTGGCCCCGGAGAGCATGCAAACTAAGGTACCATGCTGATATGGAGATACATATTTTACATGTATATACATATATGTTCATACAGATATAGAAAGATTAGGGTGGCCTTGTTATCACAACTTAAACTTTGGATATTTCCTTAACAGCAACCCACTTAAGGTGCAAGATTGCTGCGGCCCAAATGCTTTGCCGACATGCGCCCCGGGTGCGGTGAGCTGATGCCTCGCAGTGAACACTTTTTGGATGTTTAGGGTTCAGGGTAGTTTAACCCAGTTGTAGGGAGCTTTCTGAGGCTGAAAAAGGCGGGTAAATGAGGGAGAATCCTTGTAATGCGGCTGTCGAGAACAAGCACGAAAAGTGAAAAGCTGCTGTCTGTGAGACGAGTGAAGCCGCCGTTGCACTCTTGGATGTCGATGTTTGCAGTATGTCTTTTTGCCACTCTCGTTCGGTTCAAAAGCTTCAGCCAGGCAAAATGCCTGCAATATCCATGCAGACAGGGCTTGAGTCATCTGGCGAAGTAGCTAGTAGCAACTCATGTCCTATTCAGGACGAACGTGTACCTTAACCCAAGTTACCTACCTTTTAGTGGCTAGTACACACTAATTTGTACGAACAAGCCATAACATGGTAGGGAAATGGGGTTGCAGCCATACGCCCATTTGCGCAGCGGTTTATCGCACAGTTTCCGTACCTAAGGCTCCCTACATGTGTCAGTCACAACGACCTCAGCAGACTTTAACTGAAAAGCTGGTACTCTATTTTTTTGCATATATCTAGAGTAAGCTGTCAGAATTCTGGACCATTTTGGGGATACCCTAAGTGTCAGGAATATATGAAGCCAGGGGCCAAAAAGGGACCATCCTCAAGACAATCTTTCATACATGTTCACATCATCTAGGTATGCTCAGAGTTCGAAAATTCGTTCAGAACCCTAAACCCTAAACCCACACCCAAAAACCTCAAACCCAGTTACAGGCACAGTCATGTAGGTCGCTTGGATGTCTGGCTGGCCCAGTTTTTTAAAACAGCGGCTTGGAGAGTTTGACAAACCCAGGGGGCTTTTGGGGACAGCGGGGTGGTTTCCCTAAACCCTAAACCACTGGGATTAGGGTTTAGGGTTTAGGGGGATTGCTAGGGACTATGGGCCGTTAATAGTCCTGCAGGGTTCTTTTGAGAGACTTCCAGTTGGTAATGCGTGATTTTTTGAAGGCCAGCGTGAAGAAGGCGCATGGTTGTCACGTTTTATGAGTAGCGTGTTCCGCGCTGAGGCTCTCATGGTAATATAAAAGGGTTGAAATGGGAACCCCAAACAGGGAACCCCAAGAATATAGTGGGAATATAGCAGAATACAAGGACTCTGGTAGGTATGTTCTTGAGGTTCCCCGTTGGGGGTTCCCCATAATGTCGCTTTATAATATGGGTCAGAGTGCTCAAGCTTTTTCGTAGGCCGACACAATGTTTGTGGAATCTAAAAAGGGATTGCCTGCCCCAGCCTGAACGGTTGAAGTCAAAGGCTGTGCTAGCTATCAGTCGCACCTGCGGCTGTAGCTAGCAACCTCCAAGTAGCTCAGCATTTCCTATTGGAAGAATCTGGTAGTTTCCCAAAATGAAGGGAACCCCAATATAGAACTCCAAAATATTATAATCCTTTTTATGGGGAACCCCAAAAAGGTATCCCTTTTTTTGGGAAACCCTATGTGGAGGATCAGGCTGTCGAGGTGAGATGCGCTTGGGCCCAAAAGTAGGTTACTGGGCTATGTAACTATAGGGTATATAGTTCCCAGTTCCCATTATTTAGGTATCTGGAGCCCTGGGGTGTCATTCTAAGGACATCATACTCTGTACTGTAGAACCGCATTTGGGTGACTCTCCTTAAACTGGACCCTAAAGCTGAGTTCCATCCGGTGTGATCAGAAACGTCGCGCTTGCAGCAGACTGGCAGCGCCCAATACCCCTTCATTGAGGAATATACCTTAAATCACTCAAGGCACATATTTTTTAATTAAGGGGTATTGGGATCCCTGGGTTAGCAGCCGCAGCAACCAGGAAAGTGAGAGCTCGGCTTAGTTGGGGCTGTTCACTGGAACTTGACCGTCAGGCGGTTCAGTGTTTGTGGATTAGGGTCAGGTAACATTTTTTTTGATGAATCTTGAGGTGCTAGCTGCGATGAACAGTGAGCAGTCCTGCGGTAAGGGCCATGTAACGTAATACGAAGCAGGCTCTCTTACCCTAGGCACTCCAATTTGCAAAGTCAGGTATTATTCATTCTAGATGTGAAGCCCAAAATGTAGGTCCTCCGTGAAGTTGATGCTAACTGATGGAGGGAAAAGAAAATGAAACTACGACACTGGGGTATACAGGTTTAGAGTTTTCAGTTTAGGGTTCAGATGGAATGGATAAGAAAATGGCCACTACTATCATGGGTTATAGAGGGACTACTTTAAGGATCCATTCCTTCATTCCTAGCTAACCGAAAAGTAAGTTTTTGGGCACACCACCGTTGAAGAAGTCACGGGCTGAGGCATGCCTTCCATGATGGTGGCTGTGTGTGCCTGCATCCCTGAGGGCAAGGACCCGCTGGTACACTCAGGGTGGGTTTAAGGTTT
This sequence comes from Symbiodinium pilosum, assembly GCA_905231905.1. Lineage (NCBI taxonomy): Eukaryota > Dinophyceae > Suessiales > Symbiodiniaceae > Symbiodinium > Symbiodinium pilosum. Next base: position 21,935 of record CAJNIZ010033758.1, on the reverse strand, counting down.
GAGGTTTAGGGTTGATAGTGTCTATAGGGTCTAGGGTTTACGGTTTAGGGTCTAGGGTTAAGGGTTTGGTGTTGGGCAAGGACGCACTACCTCGCCCCCTACACCCTAACCCTTGATTGGGGTACCTAACTTGATGTGTTAGGTAGCCTCAAACGAGGGTGTAGGTAGATTGGCCAAAACTAGATTTCAGGGTTGTGTAGGGTTTAAGGTTTGTGTTCCTGGGGGCACGGGTTCTACTACAAGACTGTTACATATACGCGTGCCTAGGTTTTTTGGACGCAAGCTCATAGAATCATAGTCGGAGGAGTGTATCTTTGCGATCAGCATTGTTTGTGAGGGCTTAGCTATTCGGGTTCAGGATTTGGGTTGTAGGGTGTAGTATGCGGGTTTTAGTGTTTAGGTCTTTGACAGTGAGGGTTTCGGGTGTGCGTTTTGATTTCTGTACCTGAGAGGTTTGGAAAAACAAGCTGGTCTGCTAGGCTTCAACAATTTGACTCCCAACCTGACCCTTGCCTTTCCTGAACCCTAAACCCTAAACCCTATTCATATTGCTTGAACCCCAAAAGTAAGTAAAATCATGTCTGACGTGGCATTTTCCTGCTTCGGGCGACAACTACCTATCCCTTGTGGAGTCATGAAGCCATCATCGCTGCAAAGCTACCTAAAGCCATGTGAAGAAAGCCCATCTACCCTCCCACAGTAACCTTGCACCCCATGTGGATGGTGGTTGAAATGGTGGTCCTTGGTTACCCGTATACTATAGCCCCGAATAAATATAATTTTCACAACCTAGCGTATAGCCGGCATGAAAAGGTCGGTGGTGTTCAAGCACCTTTGTGGGGAAAAGTAGTGTATATCCAGTATATATCCCACTGTATATATGTATATGGTTACTGCCATTGATAAGTTCCAGTTTTTGATGACATGACTGCCAAAGGGTCCAGGTACCCAACTAGGAGGTTTTAGGTATCAGAAACCATTCAGGTTATAGTATTTGGCACCTAAAACACCGCTACTTTGAGTTTAGGGTTTAGGATTTCTATAGTCTCCTTAGGATTTTTCTTCTTATCTTAGTATAACCCAAAAGATTATATCTTATTGTGGAGCTAAGGAGGCTGCAGATTCAGGGTGGGTACTTAGACCCTTGGGGCCCCGCCAAGGGGCCAAGGTACCTTTCTGACGGTGTCAGGAGGTCAGCCAGTGCACTGTGACAGCTTTTCAGGCTGCTGAGGACCACCTCCTTCTTTACTCAGCTTTTAGGGTTTAGGGTTTGGGATTTAGGATTTAGGGTTTTAAGAAATTAGTGTATATAGGGTTCAAGTCCAGAGTTTGGACTGGCTTTTGTTTTGCTTCTGATACAAGCTGATTTTTCAGTTTTGTTCCAGACGGAGGGCTTTTTCCAACCTTTTCTCAAAGACTTGTCCTTGCCTGCCCTGGGAAATCTCCTTTTTGGGCCTTGTTCAAGAGATTGAATTCGAAAAAGCGCGTATGTGGGTCGTTTAGAGCCAAGTGTTGAGCCCTTGAACCTTTCCGTGCCTTTCGAGGGGATGTGTGGGGATATTATTCCATGAAAGAAGATTCAAATGGACAAGAAACAGGATAATTACATGGAAATTGAGATCATATAATTATCTATAGCGGTATCCAATTGCCTGTGTGTTTGGAGTCAGGGTCGCGAGGCTTAGGGCGTGGATCTGGTTCCAGAGCAGGAGAACTTCAAAGGCAGGTGCTTCAAGTGGTTCCAGCAGTGCAAGGGCTCTTGAAGATTTGTTGGGTGGATTGTTCAGTGTGCCAACTTAGAGAAAATCCCAACTGTGAAGTAAGCTTGCCAACTTCTATCTGAAAGTAGACCTTCCAAGGGTCAGAATGGGGAAAAATAGGGGTCCTGTTCGATCCTACACGCTCTATCATCCCGATAGCCCAAGCTCCTTGGACTACTTCTGGCAACCCGGCTCCTCTACTGATGGGTCTTAAACTAAGTAATAAAGCTGTCAACCCAATTATAAAGAGTCACACGAAACCGCTCCCACCCCGCAAGCTCCACCCTTTTCAAAGCACGCTCCAAACTCACCAGTGGCTAGTAGGGAGGGAGGGAATGGAAGGGATGGGGGTCATATTGGGCTTACCACGCGGATTCCTACTAGTCGCCTTAAACCCTAAACTGTGAATCTCAAAACACTACACCCAAGGCCTCAAACCTTACCTACGGTAAATAATGCGCCGATAAAGAATGCCTTTGTACCTAATTTAGTATTTTTACCTGCGCCCCAAACCTCACACCCCTGAACCCTACTTGGAGGGTCAGCGGGGTTCTACAATCTATACATTAACCCTAGTTATCCCCATTGTAAACCTACTTGCTAAGTCCCCCTGACCCTCCAAGCAATCCTAAATGCTCAAGTGGCAACCCTACTAAACAAAGGAGGCTTTGAGCTGCGAAAGGCCGCCTCCTCCCAGTCGGGTGACTGCCTCAGCTTCTCTCAAATCCTAAACCTGCAACCTGGACCTTAAACCCCAAACCCTAAACCGGGTACATGGCATCCTTTGAAGGATTTTATAGGGGAATCCCAAGTCTATAGTTTAGGGTTCAGAGGGCCATGTAGACATTCCCTGCGAGTTAGATAGCAATTACTGGGTTACCTAAAGGCCATTTGGGATTCATATGGAGACTATGGGGTTACAAAAAAATGGCATCATATGGGGGGAGGAGGAGGAGGATGTGTTGAACAGCTTGGCTTCAGGGCAAGGATTTTGATTCTACATCATACATATTTGTAGCGCCTACCCATTTGTGCAAGACTCCTTCTCAGGGAGTCTAGGGGGGCCCCATTCCTTGGTATCGGGCCTATCTTTGGGCCATATTGGGACAACATTTCAGGGGCACGACCTCAGGGGTACAATGTGAACCCTGACAGCTTTGGAGCTTTGACTGTTAGGATGTGATGTTGTGCGATGCATCACAAATGCCTATATGAAATCCTCTAGACTTTGCCGTGGCGACTCCTATGCGCAGCAATATACATCTAATTGACAGGTTGCAGAAAGATGCCCTAAACCCTAAAACTATTTCAACAACAAAACCGTACGCCCTGAAAATCGCATACTTTTGGAGTCCTCTGGATGCTCCAAGTTGGGGCACCGAGTCCTAAAGCAGGGTACCGCCAAACAATTTAGGGTTTAGGGTTTAGGTAGCGCTTAGGGCTTATTGGGACATGTACTTGGGTGTCAGGGTTCAGTGTTTGGGTTTCAGGGGGTAGGTCTGACCTCCCAAGATGGGGTCGAAATATGAAGAGCTGTTATAGGGGTTTAGGGTTACCAGAGGGTTTAGGGCTAAGGCTGTTACAGGGGTTTTGAGGGGTATATGAAGATGCCAGTAGAGGGATGTAGAAGAATATTGTAAGGCTCTTATAGAGGTAGATGATCCCAGAAGTTTCAGGGATTTGTGTTAGGATCATGTAAGGGGTCATGTGGAAGCCTGAGTGATTGCGACGTGCATGGTGCCAGATTCCTAAGACGGCTTAGGGCCCACATTAGGGGACCGTATCTCCCTACTGGAGAGCCAAAACACTTGTATTACTAGACTACCTAAACCCTAAACCCTATGCCATGACATCCCAGACCCTAAGCCCTAAACCCTATATCCTAAGATGTTCATCCCAAACCCTAGGGGCGGTATAGACCCTTTAGCTCTCCTTATGTAGCTAGACTCTAGCTAGCTTCTTGCATGTGGGTTCCATCTGCTGAAGAACGATCATGCAAAAGAAGCTGAACTCTGTATCCTCGAGCCCTAGTGGGCTCAAATAGCACACAGTTCAAAGTAGGTGTCAGTTGTATAAAGTTTAGGGCCCAATCTGCGTATCATTTATTGGATTCTTCCTTAACAGACTAAATTGATTCAATAAGTCTGAAATCCGACGCCCGGACCTTCAATGCCTGAGTCCTCATCAGCTCCTACGCGCTGGATTTAGGGCTTACAAGCCCTTAACCCCAGTCCCACAAGCCAAGCCCCTACCCAAAGGCTCCTATGTCCAAAAAGATTCTCAGAATTCAGCAGCCATTTCACAAACGACAACATACGATAAAGATGAATATGTGTTGTTGACCAAGATGGACCTATCAGAGTTTAGGTCCTAAACCCTAAAAGGAGTAGGGCCAGCCACAGTCAGGCCATGGCAGCACTTCGCATGCAGCCATGCACTTGAAGGATCATGGACACCTAATCATCACTGCTTGCACGGCAATTCAGCAAACCTTAAACCCTAAGCCCTGAACCCTAAACCCTAAACCTCAAAGGAGGATGAGGTCTTCCCCTTGGAGGTGGCCACCATCGCCATCAAGCCGCCGCCCGGTAGCGCAGGAGAGCATGAGTTTAGTGTCCCGAGGAGAAAGGTGGGCGCAAGGTGATATAGGGTGTAAGGTTTGCGGATAAAGGGGTGTTTTAGGAGCTTGGGGATATTGCACCTTAAAGTGAGTGTAAAATGGATACCGTACTGAAACAGAAATTGGGAATATGCAGTGGTTTAAGTTTGAAGGATATGGGGCCTATAGGGTTTAGGGAGTGTGTGTGTGTGGGTAAGGGGTGGGGAGGGGTGGGAAAGTAGGACCCTTAAACCCTCAACCCCAAACCCTAAACATTGTGTTCCAGCTGAAGGGTTGGAGTTCTGGGGCCCAGGGTTTACGGCTTGAGGTCGAGGCTTTAGTTCATGCCTTCGCGAGAGTCATTACGAATATCATTATGACTACTAGTACTATTATTATGTTTAGTACCTTGCTATTTTATCCTGCTCAATTACTATTACTATTCTTATTATCATTATTATTAAAATTATTACTTCTACTGCTATTGCAATCATTATTGCTATTGCTATAATTACTTTTTTGTTATTATATTATTGTTACTTTATTGTTTATCCAGAGCTATTCATATCATCCAAATGCCAGCATGCGTCGGGGGTCTGTGATCAGTGCCCTTGATCAAACGGAGTCCCCCCTGTAGAATACAAGAGCATGGACAACTGGACTTTGCAGAGTAGCGAATGTTTCTTTAGAAATTCCCTAAACCCTAAACCCTAAACCCCTAAACCCTAAACCCAAAACCCCTAAACCCCTAAACCCTAAACTCTAAACCCTAAACAGGGTCTGAGTTGAGGAAGAAGCCCGAAGCGCCCGCTGAGGACGTGTTCCATTTTTCTAGCTTGCTAGTTTGTTTTGTAAGCTGCCTTGTGCCGAAAAGGCTTCGTAAGGGGTAGCTCAGACTTGTTTCTACTGAGTTGCGTGCAGCAAGGTAGTAAGAATTTATACTGTAGTCTTGCCTTAAGGTTTGGGCTTACTTATACCCAAAACCTTAATCCCTAAAACCTACACCCCTCAACCCTAAGCCCTAAGCAGCTAACTTTAAATGGAGCCAGAGAAAGTCTCGCCGTCTCGCCCCCGCAAAATTGTTATCGGGTTTAGGGTTTAGGGCTTGCACACCCAGATGAGGCTCCAGCGCCCCAAAGCGAAGGCGGCCTTCTGGAGTTTTTTTACATGAGCTATGGTCTGAACTCCTTCAAGGGCCTTATATAGGGGATTATATAGGGGAGTATCATGGTGGATATTGAGGGGGATACTAGGAGTTAGGACTATGGCTCACATGGGCTCAAGGGTTCATGGTGTAGGTTTCAGGGTTAAGGTTCTAGAGTTTGGGGTTAGCGTTCAGGGTTTAGGGTTGAAGGTTCAACTGGACGTTTCAGTTCAGGCTTCAGTGGTTGGTGTCAAATAATTTAAGGGCATGCGGACAATACGCGGCTACTAATGCCTTCTCAGAGAATAAATCCCCCAATATGCTTGTTATTAGGGGGGTGGGTGTTTTATCAGGGGAGGGGAGTAGTAACATCGATTTGTAATCACAAATTGTGTAGGCTTCCCCTAACAGTTACGTTTGCACGGCGTGAGGAAAATTCGCCCCTAAACCCCAAACCCAAAACCCTAAGGCATACCGAGGAGATGGCTTCCTAGAACAGTGACTACATGATCCCTTGTAAACCGTCCCTATAACCACCAGAACTCCCCCTAGTACACTGTGTGCCTACTGTTTCCACGGCTGCCAAAAAGGACTCTAAACCCTCAGCCACTGAACCACAAAATCCTAAACCCTGAACCCCAAAACCCTAAACCCTAAACCCCTAAATCCTGCTGGGCCGGATCATCCCTTTGATTGCCTTTGTACTCCGATGTTCCGCCCCTTTCGTGTAGCCTATTTTGCTTCCTATCTCGACAGCCTCACTGCTGCTTCGTAGGGAATAGGGGAATATGATCCCCCTGTATAGTAGATTCCCTTATTCCACCCTAAGCCCTAGATCCTAAACCCTAAGCCTTACATATATGTATATGTATTTATGTATTCTATAATAGATTCCCTTATTCCTACCTGAAGCCCTAGATCCCATACCCTAGACCCTGTATGTGTATATACATATACATATTCTATACGAGACTCCCTTGTCCGCGGCTAACCCTATCTATATACATATATATATATTCTATAATGGATTCCCTCATTCCCCACCAACCCTCTCTCTCTATATATATGTATATAGATAAAACAGATGCCCTCATGCCCCACTAGCCTCCAGTAAGAAGCAGTTGTTGCAGTTATTGCTTTCCGTAATTTTCAGGAAGTGCACCCTCAGAGGGGATCCTACAGATGAGGGCCAGCACTTGCAACCTTACAGGGGGTTTAGGTTTTAGGGTCTAGGGTTTAGATGTGTTTAGGGCTTAGGGCAAGTTTAGGGTTCGGGGTTTAGGATTTATAGAGGGTTTGCCACTATGCAAGGTCCTTTCCAACGTCATGCTTAACTGCCCCTTGTGCGACCCCAACCCCCGAGATAAATCCGACAAAGAATAGACCTTTTGACTTCTCCCTGGGGATCCCATTCCAGAAGTACTACCTACATTGGGCCCCAGCGATTATGAAAAGATCCCTACTTGGAACTCTTTGGATCCCTAGGTTTCTGATGGTACACCTTCACTCTTCACACGCCAAAGCCAAACTTCGGAAGGCAAACCTCGTCAGTTTTAGCCCGCGGCTCTCGGATGATCCCGATATCGCGGAGAAGCAGAAGGCAGCGCGCCTTGCAGGACTTACCTTGGGGATCCAAGTCTATAAGCTAATGCCTAGTTGGGCCCCTAAACCCTAAACTCTAAACCTTAAACCCTGAACCCTAAACCACCTTAAGTCACCAGACAATATCTAGTCTGGGCCTAAACCTTGATCAATTGAACCCTATACCTTAGGGCCTAACACGGTTTAGGGAGGGTTTGAATACCGGAGAATCAACTGGCATGGTGGATTTAGGGTTTACAAAGCGGAAAGTGGAATGGGTAGTGATACCGCAGACGCTCCAATTACCCTACCCTCTACTCAGGCCCAAGTACCGGCTATTATAGTAGAGATCCATATATACCAACTGATGGTACTAGGAGGGTCCTGGATTACAGGGGCTTATAGGGGTTTGTTGATGTAGGAGCCCGAATATCTGCCAACAGTGTTATACCCCATTATTTCAAAGCTGAGTAGCTCGCCACATAAAGCACCTCTCATATCATTTTGCGGCACAAGAAACGGGTATCCCCGTACAGCCCCTGCCCTCTTTTTCGGAATGCGCAAAGCTGGGTGCGTGCTAACTGCTATTCAACCGTTATAGTCCCCCGTAAGCAGATAGAATATTTTTATATGGCTTTGAGTATATTATAATAAGATCCCCATATACACCATACTCTATCTACTTAAAGGGGTACTAAAAGTCATTCCTCTGCTAGTTCTTGCAAGACTCCAAGGCACGAGCTCGATTCTGTGTCTTAGCAGCTGAGTGGGTGGCTTTTAACCTCTCGGGGTAGTTAATCACAACCCTTATGAATCACAACCCTAAGCCCTAAACCCCTAAACTCTACAACGCTAAACCCTAAACCCCTAAATCCTGAAACCCTAAACCCTAAACCCCTAAACTCTAAAACCCTTAACCCTAAACCCCTAAAGCCTGAAACCCTAAACCCTAAACCCCCAAATCCTGAAACCCTTCACCCTAAACCCTAAACCTTAAACCCCAAATCCTGAAACCGTTAACCCTAAACCTTGAAGCCAAAATATATTCAAAAGGCTAGCCTTTTTACAAGGCCAGGAAACTCAGCAAGACCAGGATGGTCGTGTAGACATGATGCTTGCCATGCTGAACCCTAAGCCCTAAACCCTGAACCTTATAAACCCTAAACCTTTGGGGTTTAGGGTTTAGGGTTTAGGGGGGTTTATGGTTTAAGGGTTTAAGGTTTAGGAGTTTAGGGCCTCAGCCCTATGCCCTAAACCCTATGCCAAATTTTCCGTCATTCCCTTGGCCAGCCCAGTGCCCTATAGCCCTTCTTCAAGAAGCCGGCATGATAAGAAGGAGATTTTGATAAGAAGGAGATTTTGGTTAGGTACCCACTCTTCTTGTAATAACAGGCTACTACACAGGTTTAGGTTTAGGGTCCGCCTTTGGGATCTTTGAATATTTCCTTTATTGGCTTCATAAGGACTCCATGGCTCCCAAGGCCAACGGAGTAAGATGAAGGACCCTATAAGAGTCATATTATCGTCACAGGTGTTCATTTTAGAGGTTGGGAGGTTACTTAATCAGAATCCCTATATTCGAGAAGTCCCCAAGTAAAACAAAAGCTTGACCACAGTGTTGCCCAACCCAGTACCCTGAGAAGCCACAAATCCTGAAATGGAACTTGCTCCGCACCCCCCATACCCCCTCGCCCCCCGCCCCAAAAGCCCAACACCTTAAATCAGTTCCCAGTGCCAAGATTCAAAATCCGAATGGCCTGCAGCGCGGACCCTGAAGTCTAAACCTGGGTTGCTTTAGGGAACTTAAATTAGGCTCCGATAGTCAGAACCGTAGACGCTAAAACCTAAACTCTAAGCAAGCACCTCTCCTGAAAAGCTCCAAACATGGACCATCTCAACCCCTACCCCATGATCACGCAAAACCCAAACCATAAAATCTAAACACCGCAAACCCCTCAATCCTTTCTGGGCTGCTTCTACGGAACTTAGGTTAAGTTACCATACTACGGGTACTAGAATAAACAATAGGGCTTACTAAGACCCAAACCCTATATATCCACAACTTAATTTCAATTCCTTAACAGCAACACCCTAAACCCTAAACCTGCCCAGCTTTTCTCGTTGCTCAGCCGTGGGTCGGCTTCCTCACAACCTCTGAAATGGGCAGCGAGCAGGTGGGAGAAGGGCATTTCCTGCAAGCCTTCTTAGAAGCCCTAAGCCCTAAAAGGGTTTAGGGTTTAGGGTTTAGGGCTTCGATTCCTTAAAGGGGGGTATAGAGGGGATTATATAGGGGACCATTATAGGGGTTATATTAAGAGGAATACTAGGAGTTTAGACTACGGCTCATGCAGGGCTTCGTGAATTTTGGGTGTGGTCATTACTTGATGTTTAGTAACTGTTCACTTGGCAGACCAGCGGGACGAACAAACGCATCCCTTGAAACAGGACGGAAGAAAGGGTATTGATACAGGTTATGTAGCTCTATAGACTTTTTCTGCTGTTTTTTTCTATGCAGGGTTTATCTAAGGGCTACATAGGGATTGAACAGGGAGAGGCTCTGAAAAGCATGGGCTTTACTACATGGCTGCAGAAGTTGATATCGGGCGGGCTTTGCAGAAATAACGGCTCTCATCTTCTTTGGTCAGGATTTCATTTGGGGTTCTTGCGGGGGAGTAACAACGCCACATCAACATGTGACGGTTTTCGTAATGTTCGTAGTTTGTCTACACAACTGTACACCAACACGGAACCAGCACAATGCCAACAAAATCTAATCCACCATGGGAGGCCATGTGCATTCATAGGTTTAGGGTTATAAGATTCAGGAGCCAGGTGTACTTGCCGGTCATCCTATGTATCCGCGTTATTGGGCTAACATACCCAAGAGATCCTATGTAGTTTTTTTGAGTACTACATTAAAACCACTTGCCAAAAAACAAAAACACACGCCCACAAGCAGGAATCACATAGGTGCCAACCCAGAACCCTGTACGCCCACAAAAGCCCCATATCCTCACTTGTTCATGTGTCTGTATATATGTATATATGCGGCCCATGTCATCCTCCTAGAAGAGCTAGCTAAGATGCCTTAGATACACCTTGCCTCTTATACAACTACCATGGCCCTACCCTCCCCAAACTAGTGAGGCCTCAACAGCTTTAATTAATAAGCCCTCACAAGGCCTGCGAACCCTAAGTAAGGTCCTTCTTAATTTGCTTGGGCCCATGTACTGGGGCGGGCCATATTAGAGCAGGGGGTTTATGGTATCAATTACAGCCTTGGGAATCAACATCTACAAGTAATGCCTGCATGGGGCACCAAGGTCTGCGCATGTTTATTCAAACGTCGGGCTTTTCGGATCTCTAGAAACCTTTCTCATGTTCCAGCTGGCGCGCTGAAGATCTTTTTGGCTCTACCAACGCACCGAAAGCACTTCGAGTGCCATAACGCAACCTTTCATCGAAAGATCTGGCTTGCCGCCAACAGGGCACCAACAACAAAAACCGGAGGAATTGGCCTCTAGAGTTGGAGACTCAAGGTGTGGGTCTGCATGGGGGTTAAGGTTTAGTTTTTGGAGTTCAGGATTTAGGGTTTAGGGTGGGCTAAGGGTTTAGGATTTAGGGTCAGGGTTTAGGGTTTGGGGCCCGGTTGTAGATGAGTTTACACCACATACCAATTAGAGCCATCTAGTGGCAAGCTTTTGCCCGTCCCATGCCCTTAACCCGACATCTTAACCCTAAACCCTAAACCGCTGTAGCTTATTCTTTGAAAGCCGTAGGTCTTGCAACTGCTTCTCAGCGTTTGCTTGATGAAAGAACTTGGTTGTTGTTAAGGAGTTTGATAAATTAAGTTACCATAATATGGGTATATAGGGTTCAGGGTTTGGTGTTTAAGTTGCCATGATATGGGTACATCGTAATTAATATGGTTCCCCCATGATAGCAACTTAATTTCAGAAACCCAGAGTGGAAGCAAAGTGTGGACGCAGCCTGTTTTGTAATTGTTATGCTTTTGACAATCTAAAGCGTCGGGCGTGTCTTGAAAACACCTTGCCTTACTCCTTTTCAAGGTACGTACCTAGACCTCCATCTATTCTCTACATGCCCTAAATGGAGACCATATACACCCATGTAAAGGGCTTGGTGCTTGCCCAAAATGCAGTGAGGGAACAGAAAAGTGGTAAACATGTGCGTTGATGGTTTGCCGCTCTCACGCCATAACTCCACAGTGGTCTCAATTTCAATCCCACGGTGTTTCCTCCGTAGTCAAGTCCTGTAAAGGCCCGTAAACCCTAAACTCTAAACCCTGAACCCCTAAACCCTAAACCCCAACCCCTAAACCCCTAAACCCTAAACCCTAAACCCCTAAACCCTAATCAGTGGGTTCAATGCTTGGAGGCTTTGCGAACCTGGGAGGATGGCAGAAGATACAAAGGCGAGTGGCACCAGGATCGCCGGCGGTGAGCATGAAGCACGGGGGTTTTGGGGTTTAGGGTTTAGGGAATTTCAGGAAGGAGCAAAACATAAATTCGGCTGTGGGGCTTTCCTGCCATACGCAGTTACGTAGAGAGCTGCCAGTTGTGAGTTTTTTTGTCTGATTTTGATAAACTTGATGTCTCGCTTTGCGCATTTCAGAGGCCTTGCTACCAGCTCCCAAGATTGGGGAAGAGGGTAGCCTAGTAATTTTGGATAGTATATTGTCCCCTTATTGGAGAATCGAATAGAGCATTATCCCAACAATGGCGAACGAAATGGAACAAGCAGTACATGAAATGGACACGATTTTACAGGGCCATGAAAGCATTTGGGAGTTTGGCAAAATTACTGCGGCTCTTAGGGACCATAAGGATGGATCTGGACTTCAAAGGGGTTACGGAGGTCCCTGTAAAGCATTGTACAGACAGGGATTGCTTTGAGAAACTCTGGCTAGCTACCGCAATGCTATGATCGTCACAGTATTTTGGAAGCACAAACTGGTAATGCGACTGCTACTGCTGCTGCTGCT
>CAJNIZ010033747.1:56545-70425 GCA_905231905.1 Symbiodinium pilosum | reverse complement strand
ATCCCTTCATCCCTAAACCCTAAATCCCTTAATCCCTAAACCCTAAACCCTTAATCCCTAAACCCTAAACCCTGAATCCCTAAACCCTAAACCCTAAATCCCTGAACCCTAAACCCTAAACTCCTTGAAGACAGGCTCCGAGTCGTAGAGTTGCTTGCCCATGCCCACATACTGGGAGCCTTGTCCTCCGGTGCATCTTCTATAAAGGAGCTCCAGGGGATTATATTGGTTTAGGGTTTAGGTTTTTTCTTTTTATGGGACCTTTTCTCCGTTAGGTCATGCCTCCCGAAGAACGCTGGTGTAGGGTTTAGGCTTACATTGGGATAATGGAAGAGAAAATGAAAACTAGTATATAGGTAAGACTGCAAATCAATACTGATAATTGTATGATCCCCTCACTTTCTATAGGGTCCCTAAACCCTAAACCCTAAACCCTAATCCTGGTTTCCGTTTCATTTTCCATTCCCATCTCCATTTGATTCTCCAGTATTGGGGGAAGTATCCCTACATAGCATAGCATGATCTCCCGCCTGTGAAGAGGAAGGCAGTCTTCTGTGGCTCAGTCTGAGCCCGCTGGACAGACTTGCTTCGTGCTCCTCAATCCAGGAGGCAAAGAGGGTGTTGCGAAGCAGACAGCACTTGCCGGGCTGCTTGAATTTGAGGAGCTCTGCTATCAGTGCTCTGCTCTTAGCTTAAGAGTCTGCCGTGGTCTCAACTGTCGCACCTGAGTGGCACACACCCTTGAATGAAGACATGTGACGTCTCGCGCCTGCTTTGGATGCAGCAGCACGGGCCAGCAACACATGCCCGTTGGTGCCGCCTGGATGCATTTTACAACAAACGTGCTCAGTACATAGAAACCCATGGGCAGACTCGGCACAGCAAGCTGCATGCCACATGCATCTGTGCCACCGAAGCCGAAAGAGGACACTGATGCAGCTGCCATGATCTGGCTGGGACCTGGGACTGAGCTGCTTTGGAAAGCTTCTGGTTCATCCCATCTGCTCCCTTCTATGGAGGCCCTGTGATTGTGGTAGCTTTGTAAAATTTCGTTGTAGCAGCCCCGGGCCCTACACAAAAGAGTGGATGCATGTTTTGCTGACATTGACTGGTCTGCACAGAGGGCAGAGGAGTGAAAGCCACTGCCGAGCGGCAAGATTCTGAGACAAAGTTCACTGCGAAATCTTCGATGTCGTCGAAGATGTGGGAGTTCAAGTCTCTCAAGTGCAGGTTTGCAGGCAGGCAGTTCCGGGAGAGGAGTGATGCCAGCTTTGTGAGGCCGACCATCCCTGCGCCACCTTCCAAGTGGCCCACGTTGGTCTTGGCAGCACCGAGCTGCAAAGGCTGAAGCCGCGAGCTTCCGAGGGCGGCCTGCAAAGCACCCACCTCGATAGGATCTCCTAGGGCTGTGCCTGTACCGTGGGTCTCCAAACAAACGTGTCGACCTGGCTGGACTTGTCCTTCCGTAAGCGCTGCCAGGACCACGGCCTGTTGGGATGGGCCGTTGGGCGAGGTCAGGTTGGAGCTTCGTCCATCTTGATTCAGCGCGGAACCGCGAAGCTCCGCCAGCAGCCCGGCATCTCCGCTGACGCTGCCAAGGCGCTCCATGGCCTGCGCACCCACACCTTCACCGCGTGCGTAGCCACTTGCGGATTCATCAAAGGTGCGGCAGCGACCACTCTTTGAGAGCATCTGTGCCTGACAGCATGCGACAAAGGTCTGCGGAAGCAGCGTCATGTTCACGCCGCAGACGACCGCCAGATCACATCTTCGACGTCGGAGTGTGACTGCGGCTGTGTCGGCTGCAACCAATGACGAAGAGCATGCGGTGTCCATGGTGGCGCTTGGACCCTTCAATCCCAAGACATAGCTGATGCGATTGGCGCTGATGGATGAGGAACCACCGGTTGCAGCATAAGGTCCGCTCTGGGCCCCTGTAATCATGCGGTTCCAGTCGCACTTGTCCTGGCCAACAAAGACCCCGCCGTAGCTGCCCATGAGCACGCTCTTGCCGAGCCCAGCACCAGCAAAGGCCTCAAAAGCAGCCTCCAGCAGGTGGCGCTGCTGAGGGTCCATGGTCTCTGCCTCGGCCTTGTTGATGTTGAAGGCCTCAGATGAAACAACACCTGTTCCCTGAAAGATATGCAAGCAGCATACGCTACGGAGTGCTGGGGACTCAGTTCCGGGCAGTTGCAGCGAAAAGCTCCACACCCTCAATGAAAGCTGCGTGTCTCACGTACATCTTCAAGCCAGTGGTGGCGTCCGGATCATAGTAATCATCCACATCCCATCTGCTCTGCGGCATTTCTACGCTGCAGTCAACACCCTGGGACAACATGAAATCAAACTTCTCCAAGGACCAGCTGTCACCGGGAAGATGGCAGGCTCCGCCAAGAACTGCGATGGCCTCGTTGGAGGTCGCTGCACCTGCCCGTGACGCCACCTGCGCATGGGTCAAAAATGTGGGCCTCCAGTCAAGGGCTGCCCCCAAAATCAGGGGTACCTTTATGGGGGTCCCTTTCATAAGGACCATGGTAATTTGGGGTCTATATTGGGTTCCCCAATTTACATTAGAATTGAAACTACATCCTCCTTCGAGGGGATCTACACCCACCTGTGCAGGCATCTCCATTGCCACTGAGGTGTCTGGCACCAGCTGCTGAGACACGTAGTCCGCCAGCGCAGTGAGAGTCGGGTAGTCGAACATCAGGGTGCTGGGCAAGCGGACGGAGCGGAATTCGTTTGAGACCTGGCATGATGATTCTGTGACTTATTCAACATCTAGCCTATTTGCCCAAGGCCATCATTGCACAGGCGAGGCTCATCAGGTTCTGAAGAATTGCTCCTTTGGCGGGGGCTCCTTAAAAAAGTTTTGTTTTTTTAGAAACACCCCTTGCATATGAAGCAGGTAACAAAAAGATATTCGCGTAATCTATACATATATAACCCCTATATAACCCCATAAAACCCCATATAACCCATATATAACCCTATATAACCCCATATAACTTCTGGGCATTCGGCGATAGCCCCCACCTTGTTCCTGAACTCAACAGCTGAGAGCGAATCGATGCCGGCCTGTACAAGTTGTAGCTCTCAGACTCCAGGAGGCAGTCTCAATTTGGTAGTTTCCCAAAATAAGGGGACCCCAATATGGACCCCAATATACCATAATCCTTATTGGGGACCCCCAAAAAGGTATCCCCAAATTTTAGGAAACCTCCTTTTTCTCGGGAGCTATACTACAAAACGTTAGTGGCATCTAGAATGGAAACAGGATACTAACTGCTCATGACCTCGACTTTCCCTTCCTGGCACCGAATCATGCTCGATGACAGATTTGAGATGGCTCACGCAAGCTTGAAGGGGTGAGTCTTACAGCTTGGGCCAACCGCCACATTCCGGAGCCTCCATGAGAGGTGTGTTGTCATCCATCTCCTCAGCTCTGCTTACAGGCTTACAGAGTCAGCCATCATTCAGAGAATCGGCTAAACGAAAATCTAAGACCCACCCCCAAACTCCGAGAAGATGTCGGCTGTAGTTGATGATGTCTAATTCTCATCATGCCGAAAAACACGTGGACAGTATCAAGGGTGCAGTGTGTAAATTCAGCTGCAATCATTATATCCCCATCAGATAGTCCCTATATGTCCCTATACATTTCTACATAGTCCCTATATAGTCCCCAATATCCCTAATGCTCTTCAGATGGAAAGCTGCCTCTTAAGCAGCCAAGTCCCTAAACCCTAAACCCTAAACCCCTAAACCCTAAACCCTAAACCCTTAAACCCTAAACCGCATCCAAGTCTCCAGGCCCATGCCTGAGGCCGCCGTCCGGATGGACTTCAGAACCTCCCCGCGTCGCTCCTGCATCGGCTGAGTTGCTGTTAATTAAGGAACTTAAGTTAAGTTACCAGAATATAGGTTCATAGGGGTATATAGGGATATATAAGGGTATATAAGGGTATATAGGGGTATATAGGGGTATACAGGGGTATATAGGGTTTAGGGTTAAGGAACTTAAGTTAAGTTACCACAATAGGTAGGTATGTATAGTAGTTAGTATGGTTTCCCTAGTATAGCAACTTGAATTAAGTTCCTTAACAGCAACCCAGTCGGCATCCACAAGGGGCTTGAGAGTCTAGGGCTTGCGACTTCCGAATTGCGTGTTCTAGGAAGGAGTGTTAGCGGTACAAGGGTGGATGAGGGTTGAGAGCTGAGGGAATCAGATTTGGGGCGAAATGTTTGAGAAAAGGACTCCTCCATCGGCAGATGCGCCAGGGTACTTCCTGCACCTGACCAGGGTCATTTAATTTTGACACCGGAGCTGAGAAAAATCGAGGCCCCAAGAGATCCCAAAACAAGGGGACACCGAGGCTGGACCTTATCGCGACCCCCAAAAAAGTACTCCTAATTTTGGGAACCCCAATATGCAGGGATTACGACTGTCGGGGAAGTCTAGGAGCCCCACGAGTATGAAGGAATATGAGGCATCTTTGTGAGCAAGTCCCATATCATACAGTACACCAAAATGTAGCTCCGAGCATCAACTCGCAGCCAACAGCGCGACTCTCTGAGAAAAGGAACCCAAAAAAAAATCTAAAAAGCCCAAGACGACAAGAATCATCAAGTCCCAAGATTCTTTAGACCTCGATGCCGGTCTACGCAACCACTCACTTCTTGCGTTAACTTAAAACTGTGGTGTCTCAAACTTTCCCTTTGTGGTGGACCTCCCCAGCATCGCTATTTTATCTTTGGAGTATACAAGGCGACCAGACCTTCCATCTAACTTAGGTGGACCCCCCACCCAGTAATAGTGGCTATAAGGGATAGTAGGGATCAAATTAGGGTCCTCCTATATTCTTATTATACCACTATTACAGGGTGGGGGGTCCTCCTAACATCTACCTGATGCCGGCCTTGGTTTGCCTTTGCTGCGCCACCTGTGGCCTCCTTAGACTTCAGGTCCATCAGCTGCGGGATCTCCATGCCAATCTCCCGCATGAAGGCAGGCCAGTCTACTCTCGCCAACATTACCTGGGTTGCTGTTAAGGAACTTAAACTAGGTTACCATAACCGGTGTATATAGCAAGTAATGTGGTTTCCCCAATATAGTATCTTTAAATAAGTTCCTTAACAGCAACCCAGTTACTTCCGCACGCGGCGTTGGGGCAGCCAGGCAAAGGCGAAGGGCACTGCCCACTTGTGCAGGCGACAGCGTCTTGAGGGCCATGGCCTCCGGAAGTCAACAAATGAGGCTGGTGGCCAGCAAAGCAACAAACATAAGCTCACAACATGCGGACTCAAGTTGAATGCCGTTACATTCTACGCACTTCTGCGTCAGAGAACAAGACAAGCACAGCATCTGCTCGCAAAACCAAGATTACGGCGAAGATGCAGAAGCTCAGGGTCATGCCTCCAAATTGTCGCTGCCAGCAGCTGCAGTGATACCCACCTGGGTGGTTGTCAAAATTATGGTCCCTTTTCGGGTCCCTATTATAATACGGCCCCTAATATTTAGGGTACACAAAAAGGGGACCATAGTTTTGACAACCACCCACCTCCGACACGGGGCCCCACTGTAGGCTGACGCCGGAGCGGCCAGCTTCGCGGCGCCAGCTGGCCAGGGCATCGAGGTACGCATTGGCAGAGGAGTAGGACGCTGAGCCAGCGAGGCCTGGCAAGTAACAAAAAACACCCAAAAAGGCTATGCGCCATAGTCTAAACTCCTGGTATCCCCCTTAATAACCCCGAAAGGAGTTCCCTATATAATCCCCGATATAACCCCTTCTAAGAGCTTGCAAAGGTCTCAGTCTAGCACATCCAGGCCTACAATGGCCGAGACCGAGCTGAAGAGAACGAAGAGGCTGCTGTCTGGGCACTCGCTGTGCAAATGCCATGCACCATTGGCTTTTGGAGCCAGCACCTGCAATCTGCTATCATTTTAGGGAATCAGATTGAGAGATTGGGTTTGGGGTTTAAGGTTTAGGATTTAGGATTTAAGGTTTAGGGGTTAAGGGTGCAGACGGTTAAGACCCACCGCGCCACTTAGAACAAATTCAGGTTGCCCTCATCTCCCTCTGCAGAAGATCAATAATTCACATACAATTCAGGGCTTCGGCATGATAACTGTTGGTTGGATACTGCCCCCACCCTGTAACAGTCTATATTAGGGGTCCTATTACGGACTATATATAACCATATCATTACCCTTAACCCTAAACCCTAGTAATATTATCCGTCTGCTATGGCGGGGCGGTACCCAAGCTTTTGGCTCGTAGCCTTGTCCAAATGTGCTTTGTCCAGCTCCGGCAAGGGGCAGCGATCCATCACTCCCGCGGCATGTAAAATGCCTGGGTCAGTCTAGGACAATGAAGACCGCCTTTCTCTATCAACAGTAGAATCCTCTTTGCAAACCTAAAAACTTGGAATCCTATTTATAAATATACACAAAAACATATTGAGATCCTTTTTTTCAATATACCCAAAACCTACGATTCTGAGAAATCTCTCTTTTGCAGGAGTCCATCGGCCTTCGACAGGTTCGCCAGCTTCCTTAGCCTCCTTCACCAGCTTGGCAACATCTCCCGGGTTGCCCGCGTTGCAAATCTTCAAGTGGACTTTCCTAGGTGGCATCCTACACGTCAACGCAAGTAAGCAAAGCATGGACAGGTGGAACTATTACTATTACTATTCCTATGACTATTCCTAGTACTATTACTATTTCCATTACTACTATTACTATTTCTTTTTTATTACTATTCTTACTACTATTACTATTACCATTACTATGCCTATTACTATTACTTTTACTCTTACTCTTACGATTACTCTTTCTATTACTATTCCTATTACTATTCCTATTCCTCGTACTATTCCTATTACTAGCACTCTTACTTACAAGGCACAAAACGATGGACAGTGCAGATTGCGGACGAGGCACAGGCCTGGCAACGCCTGGGTTGCTGTTAAGGAACTTGAATTAATTAGATTGCCATAATATAGGGTTATAGGGGTATATAGGGTTTAGGGCTTAGGGTTAGGGAGCTTAAGTTAAGCTACCACAATGGGTATATATCGTAATTAATATGGTTTCTGAAACATAGATCCTAAACCTTAAGCCCGTAATCCAGACACCTGCAACTTTCGGAGCTGCTCTTCCAGGCGCTTCTGACCTCATCAAGCAACAGGTGGAGGCCTAAAATGAGGGTTTTTACTCATAATCATGGATTCAGGCACCCTTAAGGGTTTAGGGTTTAGGATTTAGGGTATTACAAATAATGACGGAGAATCAAATGGAAAAGAATGTGGAAAATAAAATGGAAACTGGGGGGTTTATAACGTCTGACATGGACAGACCCTCAGCCCTGCACCCTCGGCAACGCGGCCGCTGCGCGAAGTGAGCACAAGGCCTCGCCGCAAGACCAAATGCAAGAAACTCCTACATGAGCGACAGTCAATATTACGTAATACAGTTTAACGGGGTGTAATGATATAGGGTTAAGGGTTTGGGGAGTACTTCCTACATAATTTAACGGACATGGTTCCTTGTTAGAGACTATATTAGTGACACCAGAGAGATCCCTATGTCAAATGTTAAGGGTGCCTTATGAAGGCTAATCTTGACAGCAACTCACATGAGCTATAGTCTAAACTCCTAGCATCCCCCTTAATACCCCTATAATGGTCCCCTATATAAACCCCCTATATATAAACCCCTTTAAGGAGTTTAGACCCTAAACCCTAAACTCTATCTATATGTATATATATATATCCCCTTTTAAAGAATTTAGATTATGGCTCACACGGGGCGGTGGGTACAGGCCTGGCGCACCAAGTGCTGCAAGCTCCTCAGCCGCCACTAAGCCTGAGGATACAGGAGATAGGTAACAAATTAATGTAATAATACACTAATGTAGGAATATAGTGATAGTAATCAATGTTAGGTTATTATTTCTACCACTGTTACTATTGCTAGTAAGTACTATTGCTATTACTATTGCTAGTACTATTACGATTGCTACTACTATTGCTATTACTACTAATTAGTGTTGCTATTAAAAGCTCGTATGTCCTCCATTCTAGTTGGCATTAATCACTAGTCGCGGCCAAGTTTCCAAGCCCTCCAAGACCACCGGTCACGAGCGAGAAGCCCTTCTTCACAGCTGCAGAGTCTGCGTCCCTCATGGCATCATGCTTCTGCATGGCTGCAGCCTCATTCTGAGGAGCTTCCAACAGCCGTGGGACGCAGCGGCCCTCCGCAGTGTAAGCCACCTCAAGATCCCCCTCTGGCCCCTGCAGCTCGGCTGCAACTGCCTTGGCAATTTCCTCAGTGCCGGCCTCAACCGCGACATCGACTGTTTTGATCGTGACCCGAGGCATCTCCATTCTCGCCGACCGGATCAAGCCCCAGATGGCGGCACCGGCATCGAAGCTCTTGCGCTTGGCATCATAGGCACCCCGGGTCACCACCACCAGTAGCTTTGGCAGCTCAGCCAGAATAGCACCCTGCAAGAATGCCAGAAGCTCCTCCAAGTGCGAGCCTGGCAGAGGATCCGCCTTTCCAGGCTCCAAACACCGAGCAAATACAGCCGCAGCCGCACCGGAGCTCTTCATCTTCTCACCGATTGCGGTGGCTGTGCCAACCTGGCTCACTGCTACGCCCTTGTTAGGCAACGAGGCAATGAGGGGATCTGCCAAGGAGGCATCTGCCAGCACGAAGGCCTGCCCATCCATTGGGGAAGCCATAGTCCAGTCAGATTTGACCCACTGCTCAAAGTATGTCACCTTCTGCATCCACTCTCCTGGGTTGCTGTTAAGGAACTTAAATTAAGTTACCATAATGGGTATATATTAGTAAATACTAGGGTTTCCCCAATAGAGTAACTTAAATCAAGTTCCTTAACAGCAACCTAGTCTCTCCAGGGTTTCAACACTTTGCGGGCAAAGTTCATGGGCTTGACCGGCTTCGGTTCCGAGGGCTGGGTGAGGATGGCTTCCATCAGGCCATGACCATTGGTGCCCGAGAACCCGAAGGAGGAGACGCCGGACCGGAGGCTGGCGCTCTTCCACTCCACAAGCTTGTCCGGCATCCTTATTATGGGGGGGGGAATATTATTAGGATTTAGGGTTTAGGGTTTTACTATTATTGCTATAGTTACGTGGGGGGTCTGGCATCCTTACTGCCACGATTTCCCACATGAGTGTTGAGTTTAGGGATAATGGAGAATCAAATGGAAAAGAAAATGGAAAATTAAATGAAGACTGGCATCATATAGGTACTCATATTAGAGCTACTGCCAATATTCCCCAGATAACTGATGGACATGGGGTCCTTATTAGGGACTAGATTAGGGACTAAACTAAACTACAAGGAACCCCATGTCCATTCTCAAGGGTTCCTTAATAAGGCTATAAGATGCTATAAGGGGACTTTAGGTAGGGATTAATCATTGTAGGGATGTGCTTCCCTCTTCCCTACTAAGCATGAGTGAGCTTCAGAACTTGGAAGCCGGTCAGGTCGATGTTGGGATTCAAGGTTTCCAGATGCAAGTTCGGAGTGATGTGCGCCTTGGTGATGGCCAGGATCACCTGCGAAGTTGAAGTTGTGAGAAAAAAGCGGGCGTACCCCTTGTATACCCCCAGAGATTAGCATCTGCATAAGTTGGACCCAAAGGGCCTAATTTTGGTAACCCCCAACCTTGGAAATGCCGGCCACACCGGCCGAGCCTGCATGGGCAAAGCAGCTGGCAAACGTACGGTTGATACCAAACTACTACTACAAATCCTGCATGACCTTAGGAAACCGCAGCAATTCGCGTAGGGTCAGGCGGGATTTGTAATATCAACATGGGACGGCAAGCAACCCTGGGTTTCAACTGCTGTACTGCCCCCTCTCAAAGGCAAAGGACCAGCCTTCCAAGTGCCCGATGTTGGACTTCGTGGCAGCCAGGATCAGCGGTTGGGATTCACTTCGACCCTTTCCGTAAACGGCCTTCTGCGCACCCACCTGCAAACAATGTTGCAGGACATGTGCTGAACATTGCTGAACCAAAAAGAAAAGCAGAATCATGGCCTTGGCAAACAGATTAAAGGATCAAGCACTAAGTTCAAGTGTCTGCTCCTGCCTCGATGGGGTCACCCAATGCAGTGCCTGTTCCATGGCACTCGATACAGGTGACATCCTCACCCTGCGTACCGCGGTCTGCCAACGCTGCACGCAGAACTCGCTGCTGAGCAGTTCCGTTGGGTGCAGTGATGGTGGCCGCGCGACCATCATGGTTGATAGCAACCCCAGTGAGGCCGACCAGGTTGACAACCTCAGATCCTTCAGCTGCGCCCTGCCGGATGAACGCAGAGCCAATTCCCTCACCTCGCGCAAAGCCGTCGGCCCGTGAGTCGAAGGTCTTGCATCGGCCGTCAAAAGCCAAGCCCCGCATTTTGGAGAATCCGACCTCGGTTGCCGATGCAGCAGCTGGTCTGAGCTGCGTGGGATCGACATCAGCAGCCCCTCATAAGGTAAGAACGCAAAACTGCATGTCTGTCAGAAACTATTTTTTGCCAGGCTGCCCAAATGCAGCCGGACAACTGAACGTTGGCGCCGGTTGCCACAGCACTTTGGCACCTGTCCAGCTTGAGCGTTCCATGTACTTAGCCCATGTTGACATGAACATCAAGGATCAAACTCATGATCCTGTCCTCAGCTGACCAAATTATCCAGACTATTGACGTTCTTCAGGATCTATACGTCTTAATTCTATACACTTTCCAACCAAACTGTACGATTGGGCCTACTAAGCTGCGCCTGGCCTGCCCATTTTGACCGCCTGACAACTCGAGTCCAGAGCGACAATGGTCGAAGAGCAGGCGGTGTCCACCGTGAAGCAAGGACCGCGCAAGGACAGGACGTGAGAGACTCGGCCTGCATTGTGACACATGCCATGTTTCCGCAGCTGCCCAGCAAGCACGGGGGGTGGCATGAACTCTCAATTTGGCAGATGCCTGACAGGCCCGAGTATGCGAAGCCGATGTTGGAGAAGGGACCAAGCCTCAGGTTGTTCATCTCGTCTGGCTACAAAGTGGGCCTGCTGTACTCCTATCATGCTCTAAGCTGCAGCCCAGCGACCCAAGCGGATCCACATCGTTTCCTCCCAAGTTACAGCAGCCGACAAAGACGCCACAGTCCATGCCCTGCAGGGACTCCTGCATTTACAGGTTCCAGTGACTGGCGGCATGGCTCGAATCTCTGCAAAACTCTGCGCTGCATCTTGTTCAGAAGCTTGCCAGGGTCCTTGTTCAAGCCAGCGGCATGGAAGGCCTCGTAACCTTGACTTGCGGAAAGCAAAGTCAATTAAGAGGCCCAGAAAACTGAAGTGATCTCGCTGCATGGCTCCGCAAAAAGCACCCAGCACCCATGAATGCAGACTCCTTGCGTGTGCGACCCCAAAATCATGCACATCAACTTGCACAGGCACAAAGGAGATAATTGCTGCAAGACGGCTGATCTCCAGAGTCAACCACCTTGACACAGGCAAAAGGAATCAACAGGAGAGGGTTGTCGCCTTTGCACAACGGGAATCCAAGCCACTGATGAGGGTCCATGGATCGGATCTCTGCCTCGGAGACACCGAAGAAATCTCCGTCGAACTGGTCGATGCCTTAGAGAAGGGCCCTCGCCAGCGTCCCTTCGCAAGGCTTTTCTGAGGAGCGGACCTGGGATGAAGTGCCCCAGGCGCACGTAGGTCTTGCCTACAGAGATACACAACGCAGGCAGACCAGCGCAAACTGTGAATTCTCATGTCAACTAAACTCACCAACAGCCACCGCTCTCCTGGTGCATCCACATCGGGGTCGTAGTAGGCATCCTGCCGGATTCAGTGGGCAGGCCGCAATTTTTGACACTCGCAGCAATGCGAGATAGCAGGTGAAGGCATACGAGATGCAGCAGTTGAAGTTTCAAGCAACTGCAAGGGGTCCATATCCCATCGCTCAGGTGGAAGTTCTGTGGTGGTGTCCTTGGCCACGGATGCTGAGCTCTGAAGCCCATGCCATCGCCAGACAGATATACAAATGCGCGCCACCCTCTGGGAGTCCCTTCGCCACAAGACTGAGCGCCTGGCAAAGCCGCAGCTCATGTTGTGCCAATACTCCTCCACCTGGGCAACGGCAGCAGTTGCTGAATGGCGCTTATTTTCACTTCCAGGTAATGATGCTGCTAAGCAAGATCTTAGGAGCTGCATCTGCTGCATCTTGATCTTGGCAAGGCACATTGTTGGTGAAGCAGCCGGGATAGCGTCCAGCATGGCTGGCCTTGAGGAATGGGAATACGTTGGCGCGCAGGCTTCATTCAGAACCCTAGTTTGCAACCTTGCCAGTGGGAAGCGCAACATCATGTATCATGCAGTCTGTCCAAGCTGCAATGGCCAACATAGCACCGACATCACCCAAAGTCGCACCCCCGACGGCTGCAAGATCATCTTCAGCAGGTCCCACCTCAACACCAGGAGCTGTATCCAGGAACTTAGATAAACCTGATGCAACCCCTACTATGCGAATCCTGCATTCCAGTAACCCTGATGCAGCTCACTCATCCTGATCCCCAATGCCTGCGAGTGAATGTAGTCAACCAAATCTGGCACGGTCGGGTAATCAAACATCAGCGTTGAGGACCTCGGAGGCCGGCGTCAGCTCGACGCTTTGCATTCTGGGATTCAGGGTTACATAGGAGCAGTGTTTTTTTGGGTGGCTAAACCTAGTAAGATAATATTCCTTATATGAAATACTATACCCCAAAAGGAGGATATAATCTTACTCTATAATGGGTAGCATAGTATCCCCAAATAAAATACTACTCATAGGGCTTTGGGGGGTTGGTCTGAGCCAGCAGCAGCTGCAGTCCTTCGAAGGATGCTTGAAGCCGATTGCGGAACTCAACGCCGGCCAAGGAGTCCAGACCTGACGACTTGCACGCTCCCAGCTTACTTACTTGAGGGGGAATGAGGGAATGAATGCCCTATATACACTCACCCTGATAATAGCTGTTTTCCACTCCTCCCTGAGACCCACCAGCAATTCTAGTGCGACCCAGCCGATAGATGCTGAAGCGCTTGGGATTTCTACGCGTCATGCAGGTCACCAGCGCCATGCTTGCACGAGGCGATACCCTCCACCAACCAAAATGGGAACCCATCTGAGCCATATAACCCCAGTATAACCCCAATATAACCCTGAAATTTCCCCAATATTACCCCAATATAACCCTAATATTACCCATCTAGAAAGCATGTAGTCTGCGGAGAGCTTTCGTCCTAAGACTGCGGCCCATCTCCATCAAGGGGGTCGACAGGTCCAGGTCACCAGCCCCTTCGAGCACGTCCTTCATACAGCAAACCCTACAAAGGCCTTCAAAGTGTGCTCTAGGAATCAAATTCCAATCCGGTATCCAGTCCATACTGATTAGGTTGGATCTTGCTGGAGGCTTGGAATCCACTTCACTTCGACTTACAATCCACTTCCCCCAGTCAGTGGATCGTGGCAGCACAGGTCCTGCAGCACTCCCACAACAACGCCCTTGATGTCGTCCGCGCTCACCTGATGTCGGGCCCGTGCCCATTCAACATTCTAACCCTGAATTGACGTGCAAATTTGTGAATGCCCCAGAAGATTTATTAGAATCTCCTGCAATATCATTGCAAATCCCTGGCAAGATCCTGTCATCTTCATTCCCCTCCCATGCACTGTACCGCCTCTCCAGATGTTGCAAACTTACCCTAGACCCTCAGCCACTAAACGTCTAGGGTATATGGCGATAATGGAAAATAAAATGAAAACTACTATACAATATATATGGGTTATTTGGGGGGAATGGAAAAGAAAATGGA
>CAJNIZ010033747.1:42612-55602 GCA_905231905.1 Symbiodinium pilosum | reverse complement strand
AATAGTAGTAATGATAATAGCAATAATAGAAATCAAAAAAATGTCATAAGCAATAATGCACCGAGAACAAGCTTCATCTTCAACCCTCTGCAAGGCCCTATCAGAGGCTGTGCCCCCAGAAAATCCGCTACAAGATCCCTATATGAGAGTTCCCAAAAACGCGCGGGCCCCAATTATTCTCTGCTAGAAATAGTCCCTGTATACTCCTAATCCCGGTCCCCTCCCATTCCCTGCTGCTATGATCCCCATATACTCCCCAAATATTCCCTACATAATCCCTATATAATCCCTACATGATTCCTATAACATCCCTATCCCTTATTCCCTGCTAAACCCTAAACCCTCAACACTAAAAAACTAAACCCTAAAAAGTAAGAGGACAAGCAGCCTGCAGGTCGCAGGTTGCCGGCTGCGCCGAGCACCAGCGCCATGGCTTCCAACCCGCGCTCGGGGTCCAGGCGCGCAATGCTGCCTGACACCAGGGTTTCGGTTTCGGGTTTTAGGGTTCAGGTTTTAGGGTTTAGGTTTTATGGTTTAGGTTTTAAGGTTTAGATTTAGGGTTTAGGGTTTAGGTTTTAGGGTCGCATGCCCGTTGCAGGCATTTAGGGCTTGAGGTCGGTGGGCGTTTGGTACAATATACCACAACCCCCGCTGTCCGTTACCACCGCCGTCACCAGAAAGAGGTTTTGAAGTCTTGGTTAATGCCAAAGCCCACACCTTTGCCACGTCCGGAGGGCCATCCAAATCAAACCCTGCAGATGCATCGAACTCATGAAAGAATCGAATCACTGACGCATGTAAGCAAACGGGGCCTTCCCTGCTCCATCCTGTTACCTTCCATACTGCTGATACTCAACATGCTGCATGATCCGAATATACTATAGTACCAAAATTCCCAAGCTTTAACGGCTTAAGGCTTAGGGTATCCTAAACCCTAAACCCTAAACCCTAAACCCACCATATTTTTCGAAGAGCCTTCGGATGTTCCGGCTCTTGCTGCCATGCCCACGTCAGCCCAAGGTCCCCACTGCAGAGAGATGGCTGGCAGGTTCCTGGGTTGCTGCTAAGAAACTTCAACTCAGTCACAGGAAGGTTTAGGATTTTGTGTATAGGATTTGGGACTTAGGATTTGAAGTTGTTTTTTTTTGTTTTGCGCGTCTGTCCGTGAGGTATTTTTGACCAGCCCAGGCAAGAGTTTAGGGCTTGGGGTTTTGGGTTTAGGGTCTTGGGTTTAGGGTTTTGGGTTTAGGGTTTGGGATTTAGGGTTTGGGGTTTAGGGTTACTGCAATAAGGAGACCCTATTATTACTAGATACAAATACTATGGTAACTTAATTTAAACTCCTTAACAGCAACCCGGGCTCTTGGCCCGTCTTCGGGCACCCAGCGTATCCATGAAGGCATTGGCAGCACAGTAGTTGCCTCAGAGGCTTCAGATGGCTTCAGTCACTATTACTCCTCCTCATGTTGCCATTGATGCTAATTTCTGGTATTGCAAGTTATATTCCTACTCTTCAGGTTGCCAAAACATATTACAGGCATTTTTAAGCATTTTTGACTCTTATTGCCATAGTATTCCAACGCAGCCCTTTCTGCAGCCAAGATTGCCCTGCGCAACGGAGCCGATCATAGCCGCCACCGAGGAGAACAGCCACATGAACTGACGCATGCAGGGTTAGTGACAGCTGCTAGTACACACTGACAGGGGCCCTACATGACAATCCCTGCAAACCAATATGTAGACTCAGCTTAACTTTACATGTTCCATCTTCTTGTCCATTTTCTCCACAGATATAAATAGACCTACGTATAATATAGGGGTATGTCCATTTCACTTGCCATGCTCTTCTCTTCACCTCATATGATTCTGATGCCCCTTTCAGGTTGCATGTTCGGGACCCTAAAATACTCACATCCTGATTATGGGAACCCAAAAAAGGAAAACCTAAACCCCATAAACCCCTGTCTACCCCAGTTTCCATTTCATTTCCCGCTGTATTTCATGCGATTCTCCATTGTTGGGGATAACACCCTAAACCCTAAAACACTACAACCTTAAAACCCTAAAACTTCAAACCCAAAAACTCTAAGCCCTAAAACTCTAAACCCTAAACACTAGAACCCTAAAACTCTAAACCCTAAACACTGGAACCCTAAAACCCTAAACCCCAAACCCTAGAACTCTAAACCCTAAAACTCCAAATCCTAAACTCTAGAACCCTAAAGCCTAAAACTCTAATCCTAAACTCTAGAACCCTAAACCCTCTAGGGAAGAATAGGGAGAAACCCTAAACCCTAAACCTGAAACCCTAAACCCTAAACCTTAAACCCTAAACCCTAAACCCTAAACCCAGCTGCTGCTTCGCCTCCAGCGGTAGTCCTAGCTGGGCCGCGGCATTGTGCAGCTGCAAAGAACCATCCACCTCCCAAAGCCCCAGAATCAAGCTTGGTTAGGGGTTTAGGGTTTTAGGGTTTTAGGGTTTTAGGGGTTTTGGGGGTTTGGGGGTTTAGGGGTTTGGGGCTTTAGGGGTTTTAGTGTTTAGGGTTTTAGGG
The DNA here is from genome assembly GCA_905231905.1 of Symbiodinium pilosum. NCBI lineage: Eukaryota > Dinophyceae > Suessiales > Symbiodiniaceae > Symbiodinium > Symbiodinium pilosum. Next base: position 53,050 of record CAJNIZ010033747.1, on the reverse strand, counting down.
GTTCTAGTGTTTTGGAGTTTAGGGGTTTAGGGTTTTAGTGTCTGGGGGTTGGGGTGTAGGGCTTCAGGGGTTTAGAGGTTTAGGGTTCAAGTTTGCATATGACGAAATCTTTAGTAGTGCTGTCTATAAGAAAAATATTTGGGGGACTATAGGGTGTTTCCTGGTTAAACTCGGATTCTTCCCTTCCTGGCAATCAAGCAACAATTGCACCTTTCACTTCTGATGCTGAAGATCTAGTGCGGGATGTCAGCATGGCAATTCTGAATTGACAGTCCCTTATCGCTGGCACTAGAAACCGTCTGTAATTTCATCCAAGTGGGTGGTTGTCAAAATTATGGTCCCTTTTGGTTCCCTATTATAGTACGGCACCTAATATTTAGGGTACCCAAAGAGGGACCATAATTTTGACAACCACCCATATACCCCTATATAAGCCCTATAATCCCTGTAGTTTCCATTTTCTTTTCCATTATCCCTATATAACCCCAATATAACCATGAGAAACAGCCCCGCCTTGGCTGAGCACACCGTCTTCAGCGTGGCCTTGTTTTGGCCATCCTTGATGAGGCCATCAGCCAGCGTTCCCGCGGCGTGCACAACGCCCTTGACGACGTGGTCTTCATCTAAGATCTTGGCCACAACGCTCAGCAGGTCGGCTCCAGAAGAGATGTCACACCTGCGGGTAGAGAAGGTCGAGCCCTTGAGTTTGGCCATCTGCTTCTCAATCTTACGGAAAGCAGACTTCGAGTCGGCAGGAGGCTGCCCACTTCTGGACAGCAGGGCGAAGTGCCGGGCACCACATCGGATCATCCAGTCAACGAAGAGAAGGCCCAGCGCACCAGTTCCACCAGTGACCAGGTAGAGCCCATCTGGGCTGAAGCTGGGATTTCCCACCTCGTTCTGCAGGCGCTGTGTGGAGTCCACCAGCCTGGGCACCAGCATCTTCTTCTCGCCCTCCGTACGAATTGCCAGCTCTGGCTCGGCAAAGCCGCCAGCCCGCTGCTTTTGCAGCCGCAGCAATTGGTTTGCCAGGCCTGGGGCCGGAACAGTCTGCCTTAAACCCCAAACCCTAAACCTGAAACCTTGAACCCTAAACCCCAATAGAACCCCTATATCAACCCCATATACCCCTTACAGAACCCCCTATATCCCCTTTAAACCCTTTAAACCCACCAGGCCTAAGCCGGAACAGTCTGCCTCCTCCAGGTCCAAGGTCACGGTGGCCGCGAGCTCGGGATGTTCGTTGCGGAAGGCCTGAACTTCGAAGTCACGTGAGTTATAGTTTAGTGGACCCCCACCCAGTGACTATAAGGGATAATAGGGATTATATTAGGGTCCTTCTATTTTCTCATTATACCACTATTACAGGGTGGGGGGTCCTCCTTAGTTATAGTCTTAAACTCCTTGAAGGGGGCTATAGAAGGTTTTTTTTTATAGGGGCCTTTTCTCCACTAGATATATCCAGGCAGAGAGCGCTATGTAAAAGGGTTTAGGGTGTAGGGTTTGGGGTTTAGGGTCTGAACTCCTTAAAGGAGGTTATTGGGGTCATATAGGGGACTACTATAGGGGTGATGAAGGGAGATACTGGGAGCTTAGGAAGATCAAGGAAGTCATCTGAGCTATTGTCTTAGTCTAGACTCCTAGTTCCTCCTTGATAACCCCTGTAATACTCCCCCCCTATAGACTCCCCTTTCTAACCCCCGTTAGGGAGTTTGGACGATAGCTCATGTTGTAATGATAGCAAGAATCGTAATTAGGGTTCAGGGCCTAAGGTAATAAGAACAAAATGCTAACAGTAGAAACAACAATAACAATAATAGGTGAAACAAGAATGATAATATTAGAGATAATTGTGCTAGGAATAATAGCAACCGGCATCTAGCTTGGGAAGACTCTTCTGCTTGGCTGTCACGCGCCTTTGCCAAACCCCAGATCCCGGCATGGCTTGCCGGAAGGGTGGCTGTGGAGGATGCCAAATCTCCGTCTACAACTGCATTGCTCAGGCAGATTGGCAACCAGAGCTCCGGCATACCGTCAGGGCCGTCCTGTGCATGCATTTTGTCATCATTATTGCGATTGGTATTATTACTATTTTTGCTTTTGTTTTCAGGTTTAATTTTGCAATGCTTTGGCATACCAAGCTGAGAGTCCTCCTTGGCCTCTTTGGCCATAGCCTGCATCAGGCGGAGCGTGCGATCGAGCACGTCCAGGATTTCGGCAGAGGCCGCTGTAGCATTGCTAGGCAAGGGCTTGACTCCGACAACGTTGATTACCCTGCAACTGGGTTGCTGTTAAGGAACTTAAATTAAGTTACCAAAATGGGTATATACAGTAAATAATAGGGTTTCCCAATATAGTAGCTTAATTTAAGCTCCTTAACAGCAACCCAGGCAAAGGAGCAGTCATTCTTCACACATACTCTTGAACAGCACTGTCAAGCCCTAACTTGCCTGGAGTAGTCATGTAGCTTGCCCCACTCTGCACTGGCATCCAGGCAGGCGTAGGAGTGGTTGTCGCCAAGATGGGACTTCAACTCATCCACAAAGCCTCATGCGGGCATGCCAAACATACACGGCACTCACAAACAATCTAGGAGATTCCTAGGAGCAACTACCGGTGAAAGCCGTGAGGCCTTTCGGCATTCTATGATAGAGGATCAGCCAGCGCTCATTCAAGGCATCTGCAACCTCCTCACTCTCAGGAGCGGCTTGCCACTCAATCTCATAAATCTTCTGGTCCTTGGCTATACTGACGCTTTCCTTAAGACATTGCTTTCAAACTTTCGGCACCCCAATGCTAAGGCTTCAGCATCCTCGGGCGTTGATTGCGCTGCAATGGCCATCTGGATTTGCTCAGGCAAGACCTTGCGGAAGACCACGTTGTCCATGAGCATCAGCACAGTGCCGTTGCTGGACATGACCTCGAGATCCGAAACCGGGCGTCCACAAAAAGACATGGGGAGAAAAACACGTATGCGACTACTACAACATGCCAAGCCTTCAGGTCGAAGGTTTCTGATGCCTCGAGCTTCTCCTTGATGCTCAGCCAGATCCAGTACTCGTCCTGCTGGGAGAAGTTCTCAGACTGAATGATAGAGACACGACCGACGCCACCGAAAATCTTGAGGTCGTTCACATTCTTGCCAACAGACGCAGTTCCCAAGCTGTGGATGGTACCATCGAAGACGGCAGGATGCAAGACATAGCCGACGTTGGGAACTCCATCATCAAGCTTCAGGCGTCCCAGAACTTCAATCACATTGCTCTCGCTCCCCTCATCTGGCTCCTTCCTCCACAGCTGCTTGGCCGTCTGGAACATGGGACCCAAATACAAGCCGACGCCGTCAATAGCAGCATAGACATCCTTGGTGGGAACCACCTCAACCACTCGAGCCTTCAGGGCCTCCAGATCAACTGGGTTTGCTTTGGCAGCACTGTCCACCTCAGCCTCTTCGCCCCTTGGCGGTGCCCTGTTGATTCCGCCCTCTGCATGCACGGTGACAGTCCCGGTGGCCGAGGTGCTTTCAATCTGGAAGCGCGTGTCGGACTTCAGGACGAAGCGCATGGTGGCGGCGGGCTCTGCGCCAGTGGTTCGAATGGGAATCACAAAGGGGAACATCATGTTCACGTCTGTGATGCGAACGCCTGGCCCAAACATCTCCCGCGTTGCCTCCAGAGCCATTTCAACGAAGACGACACCCGGCACAACGATGGAGCCAAAGACGACATGGTGCTTCACTACGTCGTAGACATCCATACGCATGGCAACTTCAAAGATGCCCTCACTGGGCTTGGCGCGCAGGAACCGGAAGCCCACCTCTCGCCAGGCGAAGTTTCGTCGCTCGAAAGCCACTGGCAGCTGCCTGGGCGGTGCGGTTGCTTCCTTGCGTGCCAACTCAATACGGAAGGTCTCTCCCGCTTCGGTTGCAGCGGACACGACTCCATGCGCATTTGTTCCTCCAAAGCCGAAGGAGGAGAGGCCACCGCCCAGGCGAGAAGGCTGGGTTGAGGCAAGCTTGGAAATGGAAATGGACTCGGTGACAAAGATTCCTGGCAGGTCGTGTAAAGCTGCCACGCTGGGGTTCAATTGACGAAGATGCAAAGAGGCCATAGAAGCCGCGTGCTCCATCAGCGCCACTGACTTGATGAGCCCTGTTGAGGCAGCAGGCCCTTCCAAGTGGCCGCAATTGCATTTCACTGCTGCCAGTAGGATCGGCGTGTCCGGATTCCGCGATGCATTCGCAGACTTGATACCGCCAATCTCGATGGGATCGCCAAGCGGCGTGCCGGTTCCATGACACTCCATGTGGACAATCTCTTGTGGCGCTAACCGCGCTTCGGCCAAAGCTATCATCATGACCGTGTGCTGCGAAGGGCCATTTGGTGCTGTCAGCGTTGAGCTACGACCATCCTGATTCACTGCCACACCCAAAAGCGCGCAGCGCTCCAGAGTGGCACCAGGCTTCTCCACCGAGGCTGCGGCAGAGATGGCATCGCCAGGCTTCCGCAGCACAACAGCTCCGGCACCCTCACCGCGGGCATAGCCATCTGCAGAAGCATCGAATGTCAAGCAACGGCCATTCGTGGAGAGCATGCGCGGCTTGCTGAAGCTGATGTAAGTGGTGGGGCTGGCCATGATGTTCGCTGCCGTGTTCAAGGCAGCCATGCAACGGCCCTTTCTCAGCGCTGTGGCTGAACAGTCAAGGGCAACCAGTGCAGAGGAGCAGGCAGTGTCCACAATGTAGCTTGGACCCTTCAGACCCAGGGCATAGGAGATTCGACCAGCTGACACAGAAAAGGACATTCCTGGGATGCTGCTAAGGAACTTGGGGAAACCTAATTACTTACTATTTATATACCCATTATGGTAACCCGAAACCCTTAACCCCATATACCTTGTATATACCCATTATGGTAACTTACCTTAATTTCCTTAACAGCAACCCTAAACCCTAAACCCTAAATACTAGTTTCCATTTTATTGTCCATTATCCCTATATAACCCCTATATAACCCTATATAACCCCTATAACCCGTATAACAGCAACCCAGATTCCCGTGGCGGTGTATGGGCTGATCTTCCGCACATCCCAGCTCTGCATCTGAATCCAGTCATTGTTGGCAAGTCCAACGTGCACAGCAACCTTCGCAAGCGGTTTAGGGTTTAGGATTGAGGGTTTAGCTTGTATGACCCCTGTACATGGCAGTTTCTGAAAAGTGCAGGGAACGAAGAATAGACTCCCAATATACAAAAATCGATGTTTTTACAGGAACCCCCGAAAAGGGATTCTGAAATTGTTGTTAAGTTATAAGGGTTATATAGGGATGCATGCCAACTATATAGGGATGTGGATATACACGGAAATATAGGGTTTGTATAGGGCTTTAGAATTTTCTTATGGGGAGGCTTATCTAGGCGGTATATGGGGATATATAGGGTCATGTAGGGGTCCTATAAACCTTAAACCCTAAGTCCTAAACCCTGAATACTAAACCCCTAACCCTTAACCCCAAACCCTACACCCTAAATCCTAAGCACCTTCCACCCCAAACCCTTAGCCCTTTACCCTCAATCCTAAACCCTTAACCCCTCTTTATGGGGGTTCGGCTAAGGCCGAGACCTCGCTTCCCATGAGATCTGCCTTTGCCAGACCCGCATCCAGCAGTCCTGACGCATGGTGGGTTTAGGGCTTTGGGTTTATGGTTTAGGGTGTAGTGGTTTAGGGTTCAGGGCTTAGGATATAGGGCTCAGGGTTTAACGTCGAGGGCTTAGGGCTTAGGGTTTAGGGTTTTAGGTTTAGGCGGTGCGATGGAAGGCATCGTGGTTGAAGGGTTCTGAGTGTAGGGCTCAAGGTCTGGGGAATACAGTAGAGAGCATGTGTGCATGTAGAGCTAGTAGCCTACTTGCAGGAAACGATGGTGTGCTTACACATCTGCATGCGCGCACGCACGTACGAGGTACGTACGTGTGCATGGCATGCATGCATGCATGCATGCATTCATGCATGCATGCATGGATGGATGGGTGGGTGGGTGGGTGGGTGGGTGGATGGATGGATGGATGGATGGATGTATGATGGAAATACTGTTGGGGCATGCATGCTTATCTGCATATTTATATACATTTCTATATGTACATAGTTCATATACATATATCATACTATATCTATACACATATGCCGGAGGCTGCAGGGATGATATCAGGATCCAGCCACGCACCGCCCACAAGCACAAGTAAGCAACAGCAGTAAACCCTAAGCCCTAAACCCTAAACCCCAAACCCCTAAACCCTGAACCCCAAACCCCTAAACCCCTAAACCCACTAAGCCCTAAGTAAGCAACAGCAGTCCGTTTGTTGATGTTTCGAGCAGCAGTCGCTGCTGAGGGTCCATTGCCCGCGCCTGCGGCCGGGACTCTGAATTAGGGTGATATTGGGGTGATATTGGGGTTATATTGGGGTGATATTGGGGTTATACTGGGGTTATATGGGGTTATAGGGTTTAGGGTTTAGGGCCAGGACTCTGAATATGCTCAACAAGATTGTCATGTACGGCTATGTCTCACAACGAGGCTTCCATATCTCTCCCTGACAGTCCCAAAAAAAACTAAAACTTTGAGACACCCAGTCACCGCAGCAGACTGTCCGCGATGAGAAATAAATTGCCGATCAACGGGAAGCAACCAGAGGCAGAACGAGGTGCAACCCTATTGATGCTTAGCTGGGAAATAGACAACCGATCCCTGTCGAGGTCCCTGTATTTGTTTCCCATAAAATCCCCAGATAGTCCCAACGGGTATAACTCACCACTCCCACATTCCTCACTATGCATGAGGAAGCCATCCAGTTCTGCTGCGGCCTCTGGCGGTGAGATGCCGAAATACCCGGAATCGAAGAACTCGGCGCCCTCGACAAAGTTCCCATGCCTGGGATACCTTGTAGGGCCGGCAGCCAACTTAGGCAAACTTCAATCAGATCTTCATCATTGCATAGCACTTGGAGATCTGTACCCACCCTCTCGTGCCCTCCGCTGCCCTAGGCCCTAGACTCAAACCCTACCGACATCATCCGACATCCTTCTTTCTGCCACCATGGTGCATCTTTCCTTGGGCATCTGGGTTCGGATCCCACACTTCCTCCAACTCCCACCGCGTGAATGGCACCTCCACTCCGCCATCCACGCCCTGGTGCACGTTGAGATGCTTTATGGAAACGTCAACGCTTATTGCTGCTGGAGACAGCAAACATGCAGCGCAACAATGTCCTAGGATAGGGTCCATGCGGGCACACGTTCTGTGGCAGCTAGTCATGTTGGTGACTGCTTGAAGGACAACGTCGTCTTAACACCTAGCTTGTGTCGTGCATACTCGGCCTCAAGATGCATCTAATTCTAGCTGAAGGGTCTGGGGAATCAGGAAGCATACAGCTGACACCCAAAAGCGATACCACCTCTTTCTAGGAAAACTAAGAACCCCAGAAGACTACACCATGTATCATATAATCTGCATTTAACAGCCGCTCCCTAAACCCTGCATCATGGAGTGCACACATCCCATGAAGCCCATATTGCCTTGGTAAGGGCGCAGTGGAAAATGCTGCAGCTGGAAGACGCGCCTGGGAAGTAGGCGGCCTGCAGGAAAGGGTCCAACAGCTGCATGACAAACTTGCTTGCAGCAGAAGATAAACACCCACAAGCAATTTAGGGTTTAGGGTGGAAACATGTAGGAACTGTGCTGACAGCCAGCTTTATTTGCATGCAGCCCAGGTGCCATTCCGGCGACAGAGAGCTGCTCATCCATACTGCCAGCAGGGGCCCTTGGAGCGGCAATGCCTGGCACTGAGCTTTTGACATCAACCATTCCCAGGCTACCCTAAACCCAAACCCTAAACCTTTTACGCTTGTCCGAGGGCTCCAACTATTTTGGGGGTTTCAAGCTGGGACAACGATAGTTGAAGTTGACCTCATGGCCCATAATTAATTTTGAGCTAGTAGAGTCATTGCCATAGTAGGTCTCCCAACTGGCAGGGTTCTGAACAAGCCTTTCATGCTGAAAAGCTGAATGCATTATCATATTATAGTAGTTTCCATTTACTTTTCCATCATCCCAATATCACCCCAATGTTATCCTAGTGTTACCCCAATATCATCCCAATCTTGCCCCCGAATATAGCTTATAAAGGCAGAAAGGTAGTCTGTGACTTTGGTACATTTCGGGCTTCAGGCTTGGGATTTTGGTTGGCCGTCCTGCCATGACCATTGGAGCTGCAGTCGTACCCAACTGCTCCGTGGCATAGCCAGCCACGCTCGCGATTGTCGGGTAATCGAAGATGAGCCTTGAAGAATGAAGTACAAGGGCGGGATATGATGTTTCTGACAAGTGTCTACGGGGAACAGGAAGATGTGCACTTGAAGGGAAACATGTGGTGGGCGAAGACGGCTGCAGACCTTCAACTCTACCACTGAAGCACACGCCCTAATTGCTGGGATAGAAGCGTGTTGGGCAGGTCCAGCGAGGGAAGCTCGCTGGAAAGCCGATTGCGGAATTCCACAGCCGACAAGGAGTCCATGCCTCAGCATCACACGGTTTAGGGGTTTAGGGGTTTAATGTTTATAGTCCCCCTTAAGTAGTTAGAATATGGGGTACATGGGGATCTTTATTACAATATACCCAAAGCCAGATAGGGGTTGAGGGGTTTATGCAAGCAGTCTGCACACGATCCGAACCAGAATGACGCCTGGATCCTTAGCCAGAACATGGGATATACAATTTATTCATTACGCCGGCTTTCAAGCGCGGCGACGGGACCGACCAACTCGACAGTAATTAGTTTCGGGTTTAGGGGTTCAGGGGTTTAGGGTTTAGGTTGTGTTTTAGGGGTTTAGGGGTTAAAGTAGATAGAATATGGGGTATATGGGGATCTTACTATAGTATACCCAAAGCCATATTCTATCTACTTAAAGGGGACTTTAGGGTTCAAGGTTTGAGATGAGAAGTCGCTGGCACCTTCGCCTCCATCCACCCATCGACCAACGGATCAAATTTGTGACATAACTACACTAGTATATTACTATATAGCTATCACTAGATTACCATACTACTGTACTACTATAATGCTACATTTTTAACTAATAAATTTCGATAGTACTATACTGCTGTACTACTATATGACTGTTTTACTATATTACTGCATTACTCTTACTGATCCAGGCAGAGCGGCCAGACTCCATCAACGGCTTGTCTTCCTCAACAAGGCCACCCGTGGTGTCGGATGCGATGCGTTTCAGAAGCTCCTTGACCTGTGAGCGCGAGCCCCGGTGAGTCACAGCGCTTCGTAAGCAGACCGTACCGCTACCTGTAGGCATCCTGACCAGACCTCCTGTTCCAGTAATATAGAAATGTATTTGTTTACTAGTACAGTGATCTAGTTATATAGTTATATAGTAACATATTAATGTAATAATATACTAATGTAATACATTCATACTTCATGGCACTGGAACTGGTGTCTCATCGTGTCCTTGCATCACTGCCAACAAAGCCTACCAACAGGGGTGCCCCATCCGAGATCCAAGGCCACTCAGGGAAGGTTCTTCACAGTTTCCATGCTTGATGCATTGGGGCCTTGCTCCCACAGAGAGGACTCTAATAGTACAAATAACGTTAATTACACGACCAATAGCACTGGTAGTAATAATAGTACTAATGGCAACAACAATGATAATGATAATGGTACTGGTAATAGAGCAGCCATTTCTGCATGCAGGAGCATGGCCTTGTGGACTGAGTCACACTCTGTACCAAAACACAAACAGATGGTAGGGCAGGTAAGCTCCTAAATCATCCCTCTTTATGGGAATGTTTTAGGACGCAGCACATTATTCTTCTATCAGGATCTCCAGAATCCCTCCCTAAACCCTAAACCCTAAACCCCCTTCAGCGCCGACGGATTTCTAAGCAAAAGAGATGGCGAACCCAGCCGCCTCTGTTGGGCTTGGGCCAGCAGGGACCATGGCCTCCGGCATGCCATTGGGTGTGGCCTCAGAATTCTTAAGGCTTACGGTTCTGGGTTTAGGGTATTAGGGTTTAGGGTTTAGGGTATGGCCTCACAATTCTAACCATGCACCACCATGTGGCAGACATGCATACTGAAGGACCCCTCTGCAGGTGCATTTACATGTGTGTATACTTACATGTAGTGGGGTACGCGTTCTGGGTCCACACTGCATACTATACACATATCCGAGAAGTACCGCATTCGATGTGCAGGGATGTCTGCACAAACCCTTGCGTCATGGTCAGTGTACCCAGGAGTCATGAAAACCCGAAACCCGAACCCCTAAACCCCAATATTACTATATTACTATATCACAAAATTAGTATATTCCTATATTACAAGATTGCTAGAATACCATATTACTACCCTAAACTCTAAACCCTAA
>CAJNIZ010033747.1:0-42376 GCA_905231905.1 Symbiodinium pilosum | reverse complement strand
TGGGATTTAGGATCTAGGGTTGAGGGTTTTGGGTTTAGGGCTTGGGGTTTAGGGTTCAAGGTAAAACTTATAAAGGGGTATATAACAGCAACCCAGTATCGTGGGATAGTCGAAGATCAGCGTGTTGGGCAGGTTGACTCCTGCGCATATGGGGGGTTTCTCAAAATTAGGGGTACCTTTTCTTGGGAGGTCCCCATAATAAGGATTATAGTATCTTGGGGTCTATATTGGGGTCAAGACGGTATGCAATAGTATACTATACTATATTGTAGTATACTATAATATACTGTAGAATATTATTGCATATTATAGTATACTATAGTATGTTATAGTATATTGTGGTATACTATATTGTATTATACACTGTCTTGTTTCGAGGTTGTACAACATGATGTCCTGGCATTTTGCTGGTGAAGCGGTTGCGGAACTCGACAGCCGACAGAGAGTCCATTCCTGGAGCTACTGCAGGTTGCTCGACATGTTTACAAGCACACATCCTTCGGCATCATGAGAAAGCTCGGACAAAAATACCCTAAACCCTAAACCCTCAACCATAAACCTTAAATCCTCAACCATAAACCCTAAACCCTAAACCCTAAGCCTTTTGCGGTAGAGGTGCCAGAGTCCATTAGTGGAGCATCTTGCTCCACCACTCCACCACCAGCAACCTCCGAAGCGATGCTCTGGAGCATCTGCTTCAGAGACACCTGTCTCAACGGTTTAGGGTTTAGAGTTTTGGGGTTTAGGGTTTAGGATTTAGGGTTTAGGGTTTAGGGCCTAAGCCCTAAATAGTAGTTCCCATTTTCAGTTCCATGATCTCTATATAGAACATGATATCAGGAGATCATGATCTCCTCCAAACCTGGCCTTGGGTTAGCTAGGAATGAAGGAATGGATTATGATGGCTTCCCTGTTCTTTTCCAGTCCTTCATTCCTTGCTAACCAAAGGCCAGAAACTTGATTCTTATATAAATCCTATATAACCCCTATGATCTCTGTAGTTTCCGCTTTATTTTCCATTATCCCAATATGACCCCAATATACTGGCTCAAGGGGCCTTGTCCACTTGTGGCACGGCCGCGGGTGCTGCCGCACGAACTCCCCCAAAGGCTGGGGCTGCAGCCTTCTTGGGCTTGGCTGTCTTCACCTGGGCTTAGGGCTTAGGGTCCGCAATCCGAATTGCCAGCTCTACTTGCTGGGGTCTAGTAGGGAATAAGGGAAAATCTAGATGGGGGTTATATGGAGATTATTGGGTTCCCTAATTCCCTACTAACCACCAGTATGTCTAGAGTCATCTCTGGGTGGGTAATTTTCCAGGATACATTCTACACAGCTTTGGGAGTACCGATGGATCCGATCAAAAACCTTTGGGACAACAGCCAACCTCGCTGGCGAAACGAGACAGGAATGGTGGAACTTTCGGGTACTGCTTCAAGTAGACGGCCCAGCGCATTGGTTGCGCCACAATTGTGGTAGAGAGCGGGGATCGAAGACAACCAGCCAAGGCAGCCATACCAAATGCGTTCGTGAGGCTTCCCACGCCCGATGCGCGCAGCCTTTCAACAGTGCCTTTCTGGGCTGCCATACCCACCTCCTTCCAGGGACCCCACTGGACGGAAACCACAGGCTCATTCAAGGACTTCTTCCAGTAGCCTTGGTAGCCCAGAAATCATAAACCCCAAATAGTAGCTTCCATACCCAACAGGCTAAAAGGGTACCACTGAAGTTCCTAGTAGCGGGCATGGCCATCCAGCGCTGCGTTTGCGGCTGAGTAGTTGCCTTGGCCAGGTGAGCCCAAAAGAGCTGAGGTCGAGGAGAAAAGCAAAGCAAAGTCCCAAGGCGTAGATCCATCCTGTAGGCAAAATCGTAGATGCCGGGCTCCCCAAACCTTGGCCCCATAGGACCTTTCCAGGTGGCCTCGGGTCAATTTGGGCATGGTCGCATCATCCAGCACAGCTGCGAGGTGGATAAGACCTGCAGTTTGTTTCTGGTCTCCTTTCAGCTTCTTGGCTAGGTCCTGCACAGCATCCAGAACACCGATATCGCAAGGGGCTGCTTGAAGCTCCATGCTGGAGTCTTGCAAGGCTGCCCACAGCTCCGTGATGTCGGCAGATGGACGTCCGCTTCGAGACAAGAGGGTCATTGACTTGGCACCCTCTTCCATGAGGTACTGGGCCGTCACCATTCCAAGTGCTCCCATTCCTCCACTTAGGACGTAGTGGGAATCCGGCTTGAGGTCCAGTGTGCTTTGCTGGCTGATGACCACTTTTCCAATGTTCTGTGCACGCTGCAGGAATTGCATGGCCTTCACTCCATTCTCCATGCCATCGAACACATGCATATTGATGGGCTTGAGACCACCTGCGATCACAGTTGCTCGGCTTTGGGACACACTTTTGCTCGCAGATACGTCTGCCCCTGTCTTGGGTAGCTGCACTACATTCAAGCATCAAGGAAAGTACGGGAAACCAACATGCTGCAAATCGAACATCAGCAATTTTCTTGCGGCAGTTCAGCAGAACAGCAAGTGCAGTATCCGGCTGTAGACTTTTAGGTTCTGTCTCATGCTGCGGTTTCATACTTACTTCTGGGAGCCTGCACTGTTTGCTATCATGTGTTGCAAAATGCTGAAGAGAATTCGTGCTCAAGCTGCGGACCTTCATCCACACGACTGATAAGGCGCTTCATGTAGCCGTTGTATCGCCATGGCTCCTTGTCCATCATGGTGTCCGCGGCGATCTTTTCGTACATCACATCTGGCCTCGCCTCGAACATCTGCTCGTGGCTCCAGATGCCTCGCTTGCCAATTTCCATGAAGCGTCCTCCCTTGCGAAGCAGAGCCAAAGATCGCGGAATGTAGTCATCGTGGCCTTGGATTAAAAAAAAAAAAAAGTGCGAGAACAGCAGCAGAAATCTGTGAGCGTGCCTGCACATGCAGAACTCAGACGCACTGGTTGAGACAAAGATCTCAGGCTGTTGAGGACGACATCAATTCCATCATCTCCCGCCTCTGCCAGGAAGGTCTTCATGTCTTCCTCAAACTTGGCGCCATTCCTGCTGCTGGTTATGAACTTGACTCCCAGAGAACGAAGGAATTCGTGCTTCTCGTCCGCGCCGGCCGTTGCATAGACCTGAACCGAGTGTCAAGGTTTGATGCTCATGCCACTGCATGTCTTGGCCAGGCGTAGCCTGCTAAAACCCTGTAAGGAATGGGAAGCCCAGGGCCTCCGCTCCGACAAACTGCGCATACTGGATGGCCACCAGGCCAACTCCACCAGCGGCCGCGTGGATCAGCACCCGCTCTCCCCGTTTTAGCTGGGCCAAGTCGCCCAAGGCCTCCTCGACTGTCACGAAGATCACGGGCATGCAGCAGGCCTGCCAAAAACTGCAAACAGCATCTCACAAACAAAACATGTCAAGTTCATTTTGGCTGATTCGAACGGCCCACCTCCTCGAAAGACCAGCTTCGCGGCTTTGGCGTTAGGAGGGCTCCTGGCCCAGCATTGTAGACCTTCAGGCATCCTGGACACTCGCCGAAGACGTCGTCGCCGCGACCTCAATGAAGTGCTTAAAGCCCCCTACAGCCCGAAGCATCACGAATCTTCGGCGACCAAGCGACGAATGTGGGAGATGTCGCTGCCCGTTGAGAGCACGGTGCCTCAGTGCCATCGGCGCTCTGTATATGCATGCGATTGACAACACATGCAGCGATGATATGTGTTTTACTGCATTTCCTCCTAAGGCAGCTATCACCCAACTTGCTTGCGGTGTTTGTCCATCATCTCAGGGAGGAACCGGCGCTGTCTGCTCCAGGAGGGCCAGGGTCCCCTGGCCAGCTGATTAGATTGTTTGATAAGGCAAACAGCTCGGATGTCAAGGACAAGGCTATTCAGCCATAATAGTGACAGCAATCGTAATAGTAATGGTGATGGTAATGACAATAGTAATAGTAATAGCAATAGTAATAGCAGTAGTAATGATAGTAAGACATCTAGGAAGCTGACGCTTTCTGGATTATAGAACCTGAAAAGACCGTCTAAGCGGCTTCACGTCAAATGTGCCAGGAATGCCAGGATACAGACCTCAGGGGCAAGCTTGCAGCACGGATTATCCTAAAAAGTAGTTTCCGTTTTATTTTCCATGATCCAAGTACTTAGGACTACCAAGGCACCCATGACATTCAGCACATCTCGGAAGTTCAGGCCCACTGCACGGACGCGCAGCTCCTTCGGGCAACTGCAAGTTGGGGCCGCACAGCAACTGTCTGCATTTGCACCTATCACTGGAGGTCAGATCCCAGACTTGAACTGATGAAGTTTGAACGATGAGCCGGAAACATCTGCCAGCTGAACCCCAGCCCGCTCCGCTTCTGTCGCTTCCGGTGCTCGCCGCATCTCTTGGTTCACAGGCCTCCGCCACGAGAGGTGCACGTGAAGCAATCCGGCTACTGCATCCCTTTGCTGCTTGGTGTGCCGCGTGCCTCAGGTTGGAGAGGCTCCCGCGCGAAGACATGAGGAGCTCAGTCGACTTTAGTGGCATTGCCTTGCTTCTGGACAGACGGGAGACGCTGGCTTCTGCTGAGCCCTCGGTGCTGGTCACGGCCACCTCCGATTCCGCCTCGGTCCCTTTCAGAACTGTTAGCCAGTGCTTCAAGTCCGACGCCAAAGCGTCTGATGTGGAGAGGGAACCATCCAAGTCCAAGCATCGAAGCTCAACACCGCGTTCCTCCATACGGAAGGTTCTGGCAAGTCCCCACAAGCCCGAGTGCATGTAAGTGCGGATGGTGCCGGACTGCGTGCCATGGGTAACATACCAAATGGGAGGAGTGCTGGACTTGGCAGCAGCCCTTTGGATAGCGATCTGCGCCAGGTAAAGCGCGGACTCCAGGGCCTCCATCTCATTGGCCTCTCCCAAAGCGGCCACGTGGACAATCGCAGTGAAGCTGCCTTGAAGCTTCTCCTCCAGCAATGCCTGAACCAGAGCGAAAGAGCAAACCAGGACAACTTGGGCCCAAACCCCTAAACCCCTAAACCCTAAACCCCTAAACCCCTAAACCCCTAAAACCCCTAAACCCCTAAACCCCTAAACCCCTAATCCTCAAACCCTAAACCCAAGGCCTTCTCCCCGTCCACGAAGCTTGCTTCTGGGAACTCTCGAGCCAGGATGGGTTGCAGCTCCGTGCTGGATCCCACGAAGAGGGGCCGAGCAAGGTGGGCCTGGGCTGCCAGACGTTCTTACATATTATTATAGGGCATATCTTGGGGTTATATAGTAGGGATTATATAGGGTTATAGTAGGGGGAAAATTAGGGTTATATTGGGGTTAGATGGGGATAATGGAAAATCAAATGGAAAAGAAAATGGAGAATGAAATGGAAACTAGGGAATCTAGAAGGATCCTCAGGGGTTATGTAGAGGTTATATTGGGCTGCAAGTTTTCCAGGCCTTGTCCTCAGCCTTGCCCAATTTTCCCTCCAGAGGAGCCCACTCAACTTCCAGTAGGTCCTGAGGCACGCGGTTTAGGGTTTAGGGTTTAGGGTTCAGGGTTTAGGGTTTAGGGTTCAGGGTTTAGGGTTTAGGGTTTAGGGCTCACAAGTGATCACGCAATGACAGTGAAGCATTCACGTGCCTCGTCCGCGTCACCAGCCGATGCGGCAAGCATCTTTGCCTTGCAGGTTGTGAGGCATTTTCGATGCATCCCGCACTCGAAGTAATAGCGGTAATAGTAGTAAAAGTAGGAATAGTACTAATAGTAATAATAGTAGTAGTAATAATAACAATAATATCAGTAATCGTACTAGTAATAGCATTCGTAGTAGTAGTAATAAGACTAAATATAATAATGGTAAGAACCCATCAGAGCAACTCTAAGTCCCCTAAACCCTAAACCCTTGAGACAGGATGCGATGTGCTCTGGCCTCACCTCCCTGAGGCGCATACGGTCCTTAGGGAAGGCACAGAACCTCCTTGAGTCATGGGGGGGGGGGGTACCTTTATATAGGGGTGATACAGGGTTTAGCGTGAGTTCTGGGGGCTTTCCCAAAATGAGGGGGTACCTGTACGTAAAGGGGATAGGGGGGGTTATATGGGGTTATGTGGGGTTATATAGGGGTCTATAGGGGCATATAGGATTTAGGGTTATCCAAAATTAGGGGTACCTTTCTTGGGGGCCCTAGAATAAGGATTGTGGTTTTTTGGGGTCTTTCTAATTTCAATTTTGGAAGCTAGCTCACAGTAACATGGAGATCGCCCACACGCTGTGGCAGAAATCAGCTGCAAGTCAGGTAGCCATCGTCAAGACAACCGTCAGGTCATCCCTCGCCAGTTGCACGTTTGTCTCCTGGAAACGTGGGTGCACAGCTGACAAGGCCCGAATACTGCCGGGATGATAATCTCATGTGGGCTATAGTCTAAAGTCCTAGCATCCCCTTTAATAACCCATGAATAAACCCGCTCGAAAGAGTTTCGACTATAGTACATTTGCAGGCCCAGAAAAACCTACGTGCATTTTCCACGCAACACTGAAAGCTGAGCCGATCACCATCTGCTTCTCGCTGTTGTCCAGCAGGACATGGTGCACCCAGACCTGTCAGGGTACCACTACGAACACCAACCCGTGACGGCTGATGGGCTTGTCTCTGGCAGAAGCAACCACGCTCTGGAACCCCAACAACCGGCTGAGTCCTAGTTGCACGTCTCATGCAAGTTGCAGAGAAATCTGAATGACATGGATCTAGACCCTTCACATTCAACACAGTCTTGTACTCAATGTAACTGGCACCAGACCAATTTCTAATCACAAAGATCAAGCTCACCCACATATCCTCCGGAAAATGAAAAAACTTTCCAAAAACACACCCAGTACCATGAAAGCCACCAAACACTAAACTCTAAATCCTGTACCTCCCAAAATTCCCGCGATGACCCTCTGTAACCACGCATTTCTGATCCTGATAGTAATCCCTTTGTAACCCATTATAGTAGTTCCCATTTTGTTTTCCATTCCTTCTAAACTCTCAACCCTAAACCCCAAACCCTAAACCCTAAACCCATTCTAGTAGTTTCCATTTTCTGCTCCATTCCTTCTTTTCCAGCTACCCAACACCCTAAACCCTGAACCCTAAACCCAATATCACCACATTATAGTAGCTTCCATTGTCTTTTCCACTATTCCAGGGATGAATCAGCGGCTTCTAAACCCTAAACCCTGTATAGTAGTTTCCATTTTCTTTTCCATTCATCCCAATAGAACCCCAATAAACCCCTATATAACCTCTATATGTATATATATATATATAACCCAATATCACCCCTATATGTATGGGTGGTCGTCGTAATTATGGTCCCTTTTTGGGTCCCTACTTTCATACGGCACCTCATATTTAGGGTACCCAAAAAGGGACGATAATTTTGACAACCACCCATATATATTCCCAGCTTACCTTGGGTGAGAAGCCCTGGCCAAGGAGTTGCACGCGGTCAATGGACAGCGGGATCCGCAGGCTTGGGAGAGCCTGGAGCAATACCACGCGGCTTTGTGGTTTGGGGTTTAGGGTTTAGGGTTTAGGGTTTGGGGTTTGGGGTTTAGGGTTTAGGGTTTAGGGTGTAGGATGAAAGGTTTAGTGTTTAGGGTTTAGGGCCTAAGGTTTAGGGCTTAGGGCTTCAGGCTTTGGATTGGATATTCCAAGCAGGACTTGGGGTTAAGTGTCTAGAGGGTTTAGGGTTTAGGGGTTTATGCTTCAGGAATGCGTGGCTTAGGCCGTAGGACCAAAGTTTTAGAAGCCAGTAAGACTGCTAGCGTCAAGAACAACTACAACGTCGCGTCTCTTCTTCTTGTTATCATAATTCCTCTTCTTGGTATTCTTCGTCTGATTGTTATTGGTACTAAGGTACTATTAGTATAATGATTTATTTGTCATTTGCGGTTCCATACATTCTAAATTCTGAACCCTAAATGAGCAATAGTCTAAAACCCTGGTATCCCCTGCATAACCCTTAGAATAGTCCCCTACATTATCCCTCCGCAGAACCCCTCTTTAAGGAGTTCAGACTCTAGCTCGAGCGAGCTCCGTGCCTCGAGGTTTTGGAAGGCACAGCTGGCCTCGAGAAGCAAAGAAATCTGCGCTGACACTGGGTAGGAAACGGGGGGGTTATCTGGCCCCATTAGGGAGAATCCACTAGAAACAAAGATGGCAAATAAAATGGAAACCAGAAGGAATTTTGAGGGATTCTGTAGGGATTACAATATACAAGGAATTGCGGACCTTTGCTTCGCAGGGATTGAGGATTTCTGAAAGTGTTGGGTTCCTTTTTGGCGTCCCTGGCAAGGCTGCCATGCTTCAGAAACTCCGGGCGCTTTCTTTCTAACCACAGTTGAAGCAAATCATGCAGTGGAATGCGGCATGACGGGAACGAGAGCTATTCAATGTCAGCAGGCGATCACTACTGCATTTCTGCCGTCATGCACCAGCATCTGTTTGCATTCTAGTCGGCGCACCTGGAAGCTGCCATCGATGACTGCAGGGCCTCAGCCACTTATAAAAATAATGAACCCCTTTCTGGCAATCTGTGCCACGGGACCACATCGAGCAAGAACATGCGGGCCCGCTTCTATCGTTCTGTTTCATGACCATGAATGCGACCAAGACACCAAAGATGAAACCAGCGTTGGTTCCATCCTCCTGTGCTGCAACCCAGGCGATGATCTCGTCCTGCAAAGGGAATGACTCAATGCCTTCAAGAGAAAAACCTGCTGTAGATATCCCTGGACCATGTGGCTGCACATGCATGTCCTGCGAACGCTTGATGCTTCGAACAGTGCGGAAACGTGGCTGCAATGGCAATCCAATGTTGGCAAACGGCACCTGAGCTGAGGGCAGGCCACAAGCCCAAACAAGAAGACGCAATTCGCAGAGCTTTGAGCAACAGAGCCGACAGACCAACATTGCAGCAAAAGGAACGTACATGCGCGAATCTTCCACTTCTTCTGGGCAGCGCGAGCGGATCTCTTCCAGTGGTAGGTGTCGCAGCTCCGCCGCTCCCGAGGAGCCCTGCATCAATACACCGAGTCTACTCCCGCCCCAATCCAGGGAGTTTCCCAAAATTAGAGATACCTTCTTTGGAGTTATCATATGTTGGGGCTCATTTTGGGGTAGCCCTATTTATGGAAACTACCATCTAGGCTGAGGGTCCCCAGCCTTGGGGCCCAGGAAGCTCAGGGATCCCTCGGCGTGCGTGTTGATGACATCTGACGAGCCGGACTCCACACTGCTCATGGACCACCGGCCAGTGTTCTCCTGCTTAGAATGGTAAGACTGCGAATACTATCATTGCTATAATATTAGCGCAAATGACATTAGTATTAATGTTTATAGTAGGACCACCAGCCAGTGTTCTCTTTTTTGGGGTTGAAAGGTTGTAAGGTTTGAGGGGTTTGAGGGGGTTACAGGTGCTAGGGGTTTGGGGTTTTCAGAAATCTGCCCCAATATATACCTATAATCCCTATATAAACACTGTATACTCCCATGGCTCCTGAATCTGCAGGTAGAGGTCCACGCCAGGATTCAGCTCTGGATTGACCTGCTTTCCGAACACGTTCACAGACTAAACCAACGCATGTGGTAGTTTCTCAAAATAGGGGGACCCCAATATAGACCCCAATATACTATGATCCTTATTACGGGGACCCCTGAAATGGTACCCCTATTTTTGGGAAACCCCCATGTCTGGAATGTCTGGGGCCAGTGCCTTGTCGTCATTTGATGGTCGGAGAACAAGAGGATTCTGGAATCCAATGTTCTCCAATGCAAAGCGCTTTCCCTCCATGCCGAGGCGGAAGGCAGAAGTTGCAATCACCATCTCGATATAGGTTGCTCCTGGCTCCCCCTTGTATAAGTAGCAGTCATCAGTTTAGAGAACAGAAGCATGTACTACCAGGGGAGTTCAGGCATAGTTTGCTTGGAGAGAGCTACACTGGCAACCAATGGCCTTCAGCACTCCTAGCTTGCAATAGGCTAGCAACATCTAACAGCTACATAGACATGGTCAAATACAGCAGCAGTCCTGGTACGACAATCTCGCCGTAGATGATGTGATGTGACCTAGCCACTGCTTTTGCTCAGCCGCTGCAGGCTTGAAAGAAGTGTGGAGCCATCAAAGACCTAAAACAATACTGTCCCCGATAGTGACACGCATGAGGATGCTGATTCTTGAAGGCTTACAGATGGCAGTGGTAGAGGTCATGATAATGGTGGAAATGCTGTTGATGATGATGACGATGATGATGAGAACGTTGATGATGAGAACGCTGATGATGATCAGACCGAGAAGAATCAATCCCGTGACCTGCCACAAACCAATATCTCTCTGCACACCACGCGACAGCAGCTGGAGGACCTTGCCCTTGATGGGGGCTGAGAAGACCATGACACCAGGTTCACCGCCTCACGCAAGCAAATGGTTGGGTGGTAGCAGGCGCAGGGAGCGAAGTGGTAGTGGCAGAGGTAAAAGCAGCGGTTGCTGTGTCAGTGGCAGTGGCAGCACTGGTGGTGGTGGCGGGGACGGCGGCGGCGGAGAAACAATAACAGAAATGGTATTCCAGCAGCAGAAGCAAACACACAAACAAAGTCATGTCCTGTCATACCATTCGTCAGATTTGCAGTCAGACCAGCTCTGACCACGTGCACGACATCTTAGGGTTGACACTGGACCTGTTTCCAAAATATGTGAGCAGCACAAAAAGCCACGTATAAGTTTGGACCAAGCGAAGTTGCTGAAGAATAAAATACACAGCCCTCTTGCTTTGCGCTTTCTGCTGGTCGCATTGTGACATGCTCCACAGTGCTGAGAAGTCAAACGGAAAGAAAGCTGAGAGTGAGCACCTCGGCGGGGTGCGACGGACAATGGATGCTTCGTCTGGGACCAGCCGAAGCGCTGGCGGTTGAACACAATCTTTTCCTGGCAAGGGGTTTTGGGAAATCGTGGCCCTGATGATGACTTGGGATGCACGCAAGGGGAATCCAATCCTTTTACGAGGGACGTGCTGTCAAGCTCTAATGCTAACCACCTCTCCTGTCTGCACTATTCATGGGCAAATTTCTGACAGCAGCTTATGAAAAAACTGACGGGCTGCTAGTAGAATATAAGCCCCATATAATCCCTACATGCTATATGGGGGTTCCCAAAATAATAAGGATTATAGTATTTGGGGGTCTATATTGGGGTTCCCCTATTTTGGGAAACTACCATATTCCTCTATTTCCTACTAAACCCCAGTAAGAAAAGTCCCTGTCCTCCACTGGCTCCGGCTCATCCTTCTCCCCGGCTGGTGCAAGGCCAGTAACGTGAGTGTTCGTCCCACCAAATCCTGGGTTGCTGTTCAGGAACTTAAGTTAAGTTACTATATGGGGGAAATCCCATTATTTACTATGTATATATATATATACCCATTATGATAAATGAATTTAAGTTCCTCAACCCTATATACCCCTATATACCCCTATATACCCCTATATACCCCTACATACCCCTACATACCCCTATATACCCCTATATATCCCTTTAACCCCTATATTATGGTAACTTAATTTGTATCCTTAACAGCAACCTAGAATCCGAAGGATGAGAGCCCGAAGCTTCGGAGGGTGTCCCGCGAGAGCTCCACCACGGCTTCCTGGGTTGCTGTCTGGCAATTTAAGCCCTAAACCCTATACACCTGCATTATGTTAAGTTAATTTTTGAACCCTAAACCGTAATTCCGTATATGCCCCCATACCCCTGTGTTATGGTATCTTCATTTAAACCGCAGCTTCGGTTGGAAAGCTGAACTGGACGTCGTCCAGGTCCATGTGCGGATTCAAACTGGCCAGGTGCAGGTTCGGGGGCACCTGCAAGCATGTATATAGAGAGAGAGAGAGAGGATTATCTAGACTGAAAGGGCTCATAGCGGTTATAGGGGTTAGATAGGGTTTAATAATATAGGGGATTGTATACTGTTTGTTAAGGTTTGGCAAATTCGCTCTCTCTGCTCCTGCTCATGCGTGTCATCGTTTATCTTCCTCCTCTTGCTCTGGTCTCTGCAATGGCCATTGCCATTCTTGGCTCTTGAGCATGCTCCCGTCACTTCTCGTAGCTGGAATCGGTAGCATGAATACGGCTGCAAATCGGCTTGTCCCATGCATGCTACTATAGTCATGCAGGCTGGGGTCTTCTAGTCCTGTTCCCATAGCCCCTTGTATTCTTGTCAATTTGACCATCAAAAGCACGGGATGACATCCCAAACACGAGCGCACCCTTCAACCCTAAACCCTAGAATAGAGACCCGCCTAAATTCTAGTAGGGAATAAGAGAGTTTAGGCCCAATAATCCCTGTATGATATATATCCTGGTTCCCTACAAACCACTAGCAAGAAACTTATTCAAGTTGGTTTAAAGCGCCTGGCTGTGCTCCATGGCCGAAAGGGCCTTCAGGAGACCAGCGATTCCTGCAGCGCCCTCCAAGTGGCTCACCTGCGCATGTCCAAAATTGGGCTTAGGGTTTAGTGTTTAAGGTTTAGGGTTTAGGGTTTAACCCTAAACCCTAAACCCTAGGGTTTAGGGTTGGGGGATGTGATTTCTCCAAACTTACTGGTGGTTCGCAGGAGCCCGGGCTGCGAAAACTTTGGGTTTAGGGTTTAGCGTGGTGGTTAGTGGGGAATAAGGGAATATTTTTGGGGTTATATCAGGATAATGGAAAAGAAAATGGAAACTACCATATAGTATATTGGGGTTAGGGATAATATTGGGATAATGGAGAATAAAACGGAAACTACTCTACAGCATATTGGGGTTATATATAGGGACTATAGGGACTATATAGAGATAAAGGGAAAAAGTGGAAACCACAACTTAGAATTTCGGGAGTGAGGCAAAACATCAAATAGGGACTATGTAGGGGTTAGTTCCCTACTCCCTATTAACCACCAGGGAGCAAAGTTGCACGTTTGTTTGATTTCCGGGAGCACCTTGTCTGCGTATTAAAAGGGTTGCACAGTTCAGGGCGTGGTGTGTAGGCTGCAACCCTAAACCCTAAACCCCTACCTTTTCGGAGTAGTCTTGTAACTTACGTCATCAGGCCGGGTATGATTTTAGGACACCTGGGTTCTGAAATGTCCTTAGACTTCTTCGTTTGGAACCTATGCATTGGAACTTACAGCTGAGCCTTCTGGGGGATGGGGGTTCTCTAGTAAGGGAGACCTCCGTTTTTGGAATCCCATTCCCTTGGCATTAAAACTGGAAGGTAATGATGTTTGGACCAGAAATACATGGGGGTTTCCCAAAATTAGGGGTACCTTTTTGGGGGTCTCTATAATAGGGACTATAGTATATTGGGGTCCATATTGGGGTACCCCTTATTTTGGGAAACTACCACATTCATGTTACAAGGTCTGATGGCCAACCCAATCAAGGTCAAAGCTTCATGATTGCCGCTGCGCCTAGGACAAACGCGGAAGCTGTAGGAATCCTGATGCTCGCAGAGCTAACTCCCAATATCCCTCCGAGTGCCGGACGTTGGTCTTCACGGCTCCGACCTGCAACGCCTGAGATGCCGGAGTCTGAGAATTGAAGCCACGCTGGGGAATGCAAACAGAATTTGGACGAATTCTCTTGGCATGAACGTACCCCGGAATCACAATATACGGTTCAAGCCAAGCAGAATCTGTGCATCAAAGGAACACTGCTGCGACCCTGGCCCATGGTGTTGCAAAGAGATCCAATCTCAATCGGGTCCCCGAGACCGGTGCCAGTGCCGTGGGTCTCAATGAAATCGGAAGCACCTGGTGCAAGCCCTGCTTCCTGCCAGGCGGTCTGAATCACTTCCTGCTGGGCCGGGCCGTTCGGGGCTGTGAGTGATGAGCTCCGCCCGTCTTGATTCGCAGCCGTGCCACTCACTGCAGGCACACTGGCCTCTCCACCTAGATCTGAGAGGCGTCGCACCAAGACCGTACCTGCACCCTCGCCTCTTGAGTATCCATCTGCAGAAGCATCGAACGTCTTGCAGCGGCCACCTTCTGAAAGCATGCGTGCCTGACAGCAGGCCACGAACGGACCAGGCAGCAGATTCATGTTGACTCCCGCTGAGACGGCTGCGAGGCATCGGCTTCGGCCAATGTTCGCTGCTGCGATATCCAAGGCAATGAGAGAGGAAGAGCAAGCCGTATCGGAGGTGACACTTGGACCTTTAAAGCCGAAGACGTAGGCGAGCCTGTTCGATGAAATCGACATGGAACCGCCGGTGCCACTGAACGGGTTCATCTTGTCTGTCTCCAGGTTCTTGAAGTGACCCCAGTCGTTGTTGCACTCACCCACGAAGCTGCCAATGTCCTTTGTGCTGAGCGGCGAAGCCGCGCCCCCGATACTCAGCAAGGCCTCCAAACACAGACCCAGGTGCATCTGCTACACCAAAATAGCTTCCACCCTACTTCGTCTCCAAAAGATGTCTTCTTTCTGATCTATCCCAAGGTGAGTGGCATTTCAAGGGAAGTGTAGGCCTAAGCACATTGAATCAGACCATGATGAAGGTAGCACGCTCTTTTGTCCCCATCTGTTGATAGCCTAGTGAAACACCGACTGGATGCGCAGTCGCGACAGTGTCCCCTCTCCTACCCTATCAGCCGCAAGACATGGTAAACTCCGGTCAAGCTTGCTCGCGCCTTCGCTGCATGGAACCCTTCCTGGACGATCTCCAAAAGGAGGCGCTGTTGAGGGTCCATGCTTGCAGCCTCCGGCAGAGAACATGGAGTTTTTTTTGACAACAAGCAAATGCAAAACCGAAGCAGGGTTGGGTCATGGATGATGGCTTCTAGCCTCTGCTCCGGAAATGCTGAACAGCGCAGCATCGAAGCACTCCGCGTTCTTCACGAATGCCGCATGACGAACGTACATGCGACCGACGGTATTCGGAGAAGGATCGTAGTATTCATCCACATCCCAGCGCTCATAAGGGATCTCAGTGACCCCATCTGTCTTGCTCACCAAGGCTGCCCAGAAAGTCTGCGCATCATCTCCATCGGCAGGGAAGTGGCAAGCTGTGGATAGAGCTGCAAGGGGTCCCCGTGAGTCAGGCGCAGCGGCACGTGCAACTGGAAGCGAAGGTGCCGAAGCTGGTGCTAGCTGAGCCTGGGTAGGGTTACCATAATGGCCTATGATGGAGAATCAGATGGAAAATAACATGGAAAATGAAATGGAAACTGGGGGAATATAGGGATATAATGAACTTAAATTAAGTTACCATAATGGGTATATGTGGCAAATAATAGGGTTTCCCCAATATAGTAACTTAATTTAAGTTCCTTAACAGCAACCCAGGAGCAGCAGCATACTTGGCAATGGCTCCGGGGCTGGGATAATCGAACATCAGCCTGACACAGCCCGGACAAGATGCACAAGCTTGCTGACCCATTGGGGTAATATTAGGGTTATATTATCCCCCCTATAATGAAGAATCAAATGGAAAAAATGGAAACTGAAATGGAAAAACGGGACTTTGGTGCAAAGCTGCAAGGATCACAAGGGTGGCTCTTAGCTTTAGTTGCCCACTCGGGGTGGCTCCATGGTTTATAGGAGTAATAATGGGGCCATGTTACAAACAGCGGTGCTGCTGTAACTACCCATACGCTTGACTTCCGGTGCACTTCTCTTTTCCAAACTCAGTCAAGGTGCGTGTTTGGCAGCTTCAGCCCAGGCAACTGCTTTGCCACCTGATTTGCGGCAGGCGCTCAAAGTAGCACACGAAGCATGCCCTAAACCCTAAACCCTATGTAACCCCATTGTAGTAGTTTCCATTTTATTTTCCATTATCCCAATATAGCCCCAATATTATACTATAGTAGTTTCCATTTATGCCTCAAACTTCGTGATGTCCCAGCCTGGTTTCTGAAATCCACGGCCGACAGTGAATCCAGGCCAGCCTCCATCAGAGGAGCATCCTCCTCCAAGGTCTCGCCGAGCACACCCTGACGCGAGATGTACTTGAGGCACCGCAAGAAGACCAGCCAGCAAAAAAAGATGCAGTCACACCTACAACGTACATGGCAAAGGAGCGGTGCCTGCGCCACATCCAGAACGGTTGCCGTCAGCTTGCCTGTCATTCTGCTCCATACAGCGGAAAAATGTTCGAGCATTCAAGGAATCAAACGGTGATTCAATCTGCTGAGCAGGTTCTGCAGCCATCAACATTACACCTGGTGCACTGTAGATAAGTTCACCCACAACAGGTGCCAAGCGCTGTCTTAAGCAGCAATGGGAAGTGCAAACATCATCAAATACTATTTGCTCATGCTTCTCTAAGCAGCTTCGAAGATCCTCGAGTACCATGCGGCACGGCCAACAGGACTCGAAATTGTAAGAATGATGACTGGCGAGAACTTTCAACATAGCGGCTACGAGCCCAACAGAAACAGTAAGAGCAACAGCGACGAAGACAGCGACAGCACGAACAGTCATCAAGCACTGTTGGAAACTGTATGCGGACATGCGCTCTATCAGCCAATTGCATATTCCAGCCGAGATCCTCTATGCACATGAAGACACTACCATCTTGGAAGATTAGGGAGTCCTGAATTTAGATTATCATAATGATACTGATTTACATAGTAACAGCAATAATGATGATAACAAAAATAACAATACAGAAGCTTTGCCTTGTGGTATCAAAACATTCCCGCAAGATCCCACGAATCATACCAATATGGCCCACTTTACTTCCTCATCCTCAACTCAAAACACCAAACCCCCTAAATCCCCTGAACCCTGAAGCCCCAAACCCCTAAAACTTTGCGGCGGAGGAGCTTCGCACAGCCTCTGGCGACAGGCCCTCGATGGAGGCCAGGAGCGCACTGCTCTGAGGAGCAGCCGAGCTTGCCGCCTTCTGAAGTCTCAGGCGTAGGCTTTAGCGTTTAGGGTTTAGGACTTAGGGTTTAGGGCTTAGGATTTGAAGTTCGCGGTTTAGGGTTTTCGGGATTGAAGTTCGTGGTTTTTGGTGCAGAGCTAAAAATTTGTGCTTTTGGTGTTTTGGTTTTAGGTCTCAAGTTTAGCCTCGGAAATTCAGAGTTTAGAGTACAGGGGGTGTGGTTTTGAGATGTTTTAAGCTTTCCAGTTTCAGGTCTGGGGCTTTAGAGCTTCAAGCTTAGGGTAAAGGGCTTGGGGTTGGGTTTTAGAGGTTTGAGGTTTTGGGTTTTGGGGGTTTGAGGAAATCCTAAACCCTTGGCTTGGGTTTTAGGGTTGGAAGTTTAGGATTTGGAGTTTGGGGCTTCAGGGTTTGAAGTTTAGGAATCAGAGTTTACGGTCTGGGGCCAGTGAAATTCAGTAGGGGGCGCTTGGGGTGAAATTTGGAACTTTCGTTGGCTTCAGGGTTTGAAGTTGTGGCGCTTTGGGGGTTTTGGGATTGGAAAAGTTCTGGACTTGCGGCCTCAAGTTTGAAGTTTCAGGCCTAAAGTTTAGGGTGTGCAGCTCTAGGCTTGGGATGTTCGTGCTTGAAGACTTTTAAGTTTACGGTTTGGGGCTTCGGGGCCCCTAAACCCTCAACCCTCAACCGCGTGGCTGAAGTTAGGGTTTTTGTCAGACGCCTTTCCGCAAGTTTACGGTCTAGGGCGTCAGGGCTTTAGGCTTGAAAGCTTCGGGTTTGAGATTTTAAAGTTCATGGATTTAGGGTTGGAAGTGAAGGAGTTCAGGTGTGAAGTTTGGAGTTTGAAGATTGGAGTTTAGGGTTTGAAGCTTAGGGTGTGGGGTTCAGGAATTGCAGTTTACGGTTTATTGTTCAGGGTTGCTGGGTTGATGGACTTAGGATGAGCGACGAGGGCCATGAAGAGGTTGTAGATGACTTAGACGGGCTATGTGAGGGATGTTCTGAAAGAATTGTAAAGGGGTTTTGGATTTTAAGCCTAAGGTCATCCTTCATCAACTCTGGCTTAGGGTTTCGAATTTCAGTTGCAGGTTCAGGGTTAGCTTTGGTTTCCAGCTCTTGAGAGGGACAAACTGCAAGTGCCAGGCGCCTTCGAGTCTGCCAAGACGGGCACAACCGTTCCCACCTGCTGCATGAAGCGTGACCAGTCGGCTCCTTGCGTTGTGTCCAAACCGAACTCTCTGGCAAAAATGGATGCAAGATGCATTGAGAAAAGCTCTTAGCAGACAAGCGAAACGAGAAGAATGGCGCTAGAACAAGTCCAAGCAGCTCGCAAAGAGCAGGGCAGGTGGCAGCGCCAGGCGTGGCTTGGCCAAGACACGGTGGAACGCGTTGCGGACGTGCTTCGGAGAAATCAACTTCAGCGCAGAGTCCTTTGCATGGCCCAATGCAAGTGCAGAACTAGTGGCTAGGCGCATTGCAAGAGAAAAGACAGCTGGGACTTGGGGTTTTATTGGGGTAATGGAAAAGAAAATGGAAACTACTATAGTATATTGGGGCTATATATGGATAATGGACAAGAAAATGGAAACTACTATAGTATATTGGGGTTATATAGGGATAATGGAAAATAAAATGGAAACTACTACCCTAAACCCTAAACTACCCCAATATCACCCCAAAATAACCCCAATATAACCCCAATATAACCCCAATATAATTGCAAGAAAAGACAGCTGAGGCTTTTTCCCCTTGGCAACGCCAAGGCTCAGAAGCACCATGGGCTTCGCCCTTTGCTGCCATGCCAACGTCGGCGACGGGACCCCACCTTAGTGCAGAGAAGCCCTCACAGTTGATCTATTTTCTGCTAAAATGGGTAGTTGTCAAAATTATGGTCCCTTTTTGGGTACCCTAAAAATTAGGAGCCCTATTATAATAAGGACCCAAAAAGGGACCATAATTTTGACAACCACCCAAATCTCTTAGCCCAGAAGCTGAAGGCTGGTAGCTGCAGAGCCTGCAGCCCGGCGCCACATGCTCAAACCATCAAGGTAAGCATTGGAAGTGGAGTACGTGATGCCTGATGACCTGATCCGACAAAGGGAGATCCAGGCATGTCAGGTTTGCCGAACCTCTTGCTGCCAACTGAGCTCCTGGCAGACCAACCAAGGAGGACACGGAAGAGAACAGCACGAAGGCTGCCAGGTCATCCCCCGCGAGGCCGATCTGGCTATGGAGGTTCCATGCTCCCAAGACCTTCGGCTTGTAGACGGCATTCATGCTCTCCGTAGTCAGGTTCCCCAATTCACAGAAGTCGATGATGCCCGCAGCATGCACCACACTTCGGAGGGGCACGTCCAGCGACTTTGTCTTCTGAAGCATCTCGCGCGTCTTAGCAGCGTCAGCAACATCGCAAGACCAGGCATGAACTGTGGCAGGCGATGCCTGCAGTTCCGCGAACATCTGCTGCAGCTTGTCATCACTGGCAACACGACCACTTCGAGACAGGAGGAGCAGGCTTCTGGCACCCATATCCACGAGCTCCTGGGCAATGGACAGGCCAAGACCGCCGAAGCCACCACTGATCATGTGGCTACCATCTGCCTCCAGCTTCTGTGTTGCAGGTGGAACCGGTGTTAGCTTCAGGCGTGGGGTGCATCTTTCACTTTGTATGTAAGCGACCTCTGCAACCTCAGCTGCCTTCTCCTCATCTGCTGGCCATTCTCCTGTTGCAGCAAGCTCTGCTGGCAACACTGCGGACATGTCGGTGTCCTCAGAGAAGTCAACTGTCCGAAGCTGCAGATGTGGCACTTCGAGTCGAACCGAGCGCATGAAGCCCCAACAGGAAGCACCCAACAAGCCACGGCCAATTCCAGATCCGGAGGCAGACTGTGCGCCAGCAGACAGGAGCACCAGCTTCACAGAGCGCTTATCTTCTGCGAGGGCCTGCACCAGATGCAGCAGAGCTGCTAGAGTAGGACCCTCCAGAGTTGGGTCGTCTGCAACCAAAGGCTCAGCGAAGACAATGCACTGCCAGCTTCTTTGGGACAGCAGCTTCTTGGCCTCACCCCCACTTGCCAAGCTTGCCACTGTGGCACTTGTGGCCTTAGGCAGGGCCACCTTCACAGCCTCAGCTGCAAGATCACCTCCACCAATGACCAACCAATCCTCGGATGCGTCCACGGAAGCTTGGCTCATGGGCAGCGGCTGCCAGGCGATGGCAGACCATAGCTGCTTTGCCCAATCCTTGTAGGACAAGTCGTTGCGGGACCAAACTAAGGGCGCACGGTCCCCAGCTGCCTGCAACACGGCTTCCAGCTCTGCCTGCGGAGCCTCCTGCAGATTCACATGGGAGTTAGTGCCCGAGAAGCCTCAGCTGACCCAAGACAAACTGAGCCTGTGCCCCTCCAACCACGCGAGCACGGTTTGTCATGCATCATGCATAGGATTTGGTGGGGAGCACCGCCCTTGGGAGGACACACGTGCCTAAACATCCTAGACCTTTCCTCAGCCAACCTCGAACTCCTGCATGCAGCGCACAATTGGCAATGAATAGAAAGGAAACGCATTTTTGCCCTTCTAAACTAAACCGCCCGAGAAGCCGAACGAACTGACGCCAGCCACACGGACGGCGCCTGCTGGAGGATTCCAGTCAAGGACACTGTCAGGGATCGTGCAGGCGAAGTTGGAGAGATCGATGTTCGGATTGAGCTTCTTCAAGTGGAGATTTGGTGGCACCTGCTTGTGCTCCATCATCTTCACCAACTTGGTCAGTCCGGCAACGCCTGCCGCTCCTTCCAAGTGCGCAATGACGGACTTAACAGCAGCAAGAATCAGCTGATCCTGATCCGCCCGGTCTTTGCCGTAGATCTTCTCCTGAGCGCCTACCTCGATGGGATCTCCAAGTGCCGTGCCAGTTCCATGACACTCAACCAGAGAGACCTCCAGGGCCTTCAGTTCAGAATCCCGAAGCGAGTTGCTGAGGGCACGCTGCTGGGCTGGGCCGCTGGGTGCTGTGATGGTAGCACTGCGCCCGTCCTGGTTCACGCAGCTTCCCCTTGTCAGTGCGATCGCATTCTCACCCTTGGCCTGTGCAGCCGATGCTAGGCGCAGGATCACGGAACCCGAGCCCTCAGAGCGGCCGAAGCCGTCTGCGGATGCATCAAAGGTCTTGCAGCGTCCATCGCCAGCCAGACCAGTCATCTTGCAGAAGCCAACCCACATGTCTGTACGCAGCTGCAGGTTTGTGCCGGCAACGCATGCCAGCTCCTGGCGACCCAATCGGGAGGCCTGCACTGCACAATCCATAGCCACCAGGGTTGAGGAGCAAGCTGTGTCGATGGTGAAGCACGGTCCGCGCAGGCCAAGTGCATGCGATATTCTGCCTGACATGCCTGACAGGCCGGAACCAATGTTGGTAAACGGTCCAATGTCGTCGTAGTCCACAGTGATGCCCGTGAGGGTACCTTGAACGGATTGATTTCTTGAAGCACTTTCTGGACGGGGTTAGTTAGGCAACAAACCAGCCCCCTGAAGGCTAAGTAGAAAGTCCCAGCTGCAGCAACCCATGAACACACCGCACTCCACATTGGAGAGTGTCTCCTTGGTGAATCCAGCGTTGTAGAAGCTTTCATAGGCCGTCTCAGTTTGCAGCCGCTGATGGGTGTCCATGGATCTGGCCTCAGGCTCTGCGATTCCAAAGAAGCCCGCGTCAAACTCCTCAATGCCAGGGATGAAGCCGCCTTCACGGACGTACACCCGCCCAGGAGCTGAGCGGTCTTCTTCAAACAGCTCATCAACATCAAAGCGCTCGATGGGAATCTGCGCAATTGGATCCCGACCGCTGCAGAGGGATGCCCAGAACTCAGACACGTCATTGTGAGCTGACATGCCTGGATATCGACCAGCCAGACCAATCATTGACAACGGCTCTCGAAGAGCTCCACCGACATCTCCCAGCCCCGCAGCAGCGCCATCGTCTTCAGGAGCGAACTGCGACAGGATAAAGTCAGTAAGGTCGGCGACAGTGGGATAGTCGAACATGACCGTGGAGCTGAGCCGCACCCCCTCAAAGGATGCTTGGACACGGTTGCGGAATTCCACTGCCGCAAGCGAATCCAGACCCATGTCCATCAACGGGGCTGAGAAATCATCCAGCGAATCGTCTCCCAAGACCTCCTTGAGTACATTTTCAATGCCTGCTCGCACCAAATCTTTCGAGGGTGCGGCTCCCTTGGCTACGAGGCTGCCGCCCTTGTTGGCATCTTTTGGTGCATACTGCTGGAAGTTCTCAAGGAAGGCAGGAACCTGACACGGACTTGAATCATTTTTCTCCTGTTGATAGGAAGCAAGCTCAGAGAGAATGCAAGACCAGCCGCTACCATATTCACTGCCACTACTCAGTCTAAGTTGAAGAATTGGGATGTCGAGCGGGCCTCGAGCGTTGGAGTACAAATGGGGTGTCATTCAAGGGAATTGTTTAAACACATGGTGCGGAGCCTCCGGCATCTGCGACAGGAAGGAGCGCCACTTGATGCGAGCCACACCGGCCACCGCCGCTGCGCCACCCAAATGGCCTCCCAGCTGGGCGCCCAGAATGGTCTCCATGGCACGCAATCCATCAGCAAGGGCAATACGGAGCACGACACTCTCGGAAGTACCTGCCTGGGCGAGGGGCGTGAAGCTTCAATGCAGGATTCTTTATCTTAATGCTTTAGGCTGATATCCCACGATCCCAGTGAGCGTTAGATGCCATGAGCGGGCTTCAGCACTGTGCTTTCTAGCTAAGGGTTCAACATGATCCTTGCACATCAAGGCTTTAGTATTCTGAAGCTTGGGATGAAGTCCGGGCTGCCCGCGCCGCCATGC
This sequence comes from Symbiodinium pilosum, assembly GCA_905231905.1. Classification (NCBI taxonomy): domain Eukaryota; class Dinophyceae; order Suessiales; family Symbiodiniaceae; genus Symbiodinium; species Symbiodinium pilosum. Next base: position 19,630 of record CAJNIZ010033747.1, on the reverse strand, counting down.
CAACCTCGGCCCAGGGACCCCACTGTACGGAGACAGCCGGGAGCTTCTTCCCTAAACGATAGCTGGCGAAGGAGTCCATGAAGGCATTGGCTGCACAGTAGTTGCCCTGGCCCGCAGTGCCGATCATGGCAGCAACCGAAGAGAAGAGCACAAACTGCTGCAGCTGCGACTCTACACCCGTGCTGGCGGCAGAGTTATGCAAGTTCAAAGTTCCGGTGATCTTGGGCAGCAGCACCCGCTCGAAGTGCTCACTGGTCAAGTCAGCCATGAGATGGTCATCAAGAACGCCTGCTGCATGCCAGATGCCCTTAACGGCGGCCATGCTCTTGTTCGCTGTGCCCAGAACCTCTTCCACGTCTCCTGCACTGCTGATATCTCCTTTGAGGAGCTGGACGTTGGCGAGTTTGGATGCCTTGTCAAAGAGCTTCTGCAGGGAATCATCCTGGATACGCCCGGAGCGTGACATGAGAGCAAGGTGCTTGACCCCATTCTCCGCCAGCCACCCAGCAAAGAGTAAGCCAAGACCACCAGTGCCCCCACTTAGCAAATGGCAACTCTCAGAATCAACTGCCAAAGCTTCAGGCTCAGGCATGCTGGCATCTACCAATCGTGGACCTTAGCTCCAGTTGAGATAAGCTCTACAGCAGCTGCACCAGCAGATACCCTAATATACGATATTATACCCGATTATACCATATTATACCCTAATATTTCCCATAAAAAAATATGTTTTACCATAATATACTATAAGGGAGGTCAAGGGAGAGGCTGAAATCTAAGAGCCAGGCCCCAAAGTTGCAGGGAATCTCCACCCCGCACAGCGATCTCAGGCTCTGCACCACCCCGCGAGGCGACCATGGCGGCGCTTACACCCTGGCAGGGAAGAACTGGGTTTTGTGCTAGTAATGCGGCCAGTATACAACCTGGGTTGCTGTTAAGGCACTTAACTTGAGTCACTATAACGAGGAAACCCTATTGTTTATTGTATACCCATAATTAACCATAATTAACCATAATTAACCTAGTTTAATTGTTTTAACAGCAACCCAGCAACACACGGGTTGCTGTGGTTCCAAAGGAATGGGCCTGGAGGAGTTGGTCTCTGTCCACATCCAAGCAAACAACTTTCAGGTCCGGGCGCTCTGCACGCAAAGCCCTTGCCAGACCCCAAATGCCTGGGTTGCTGTTAAGGAACTTAAATTAAGTTACTATATTGGGGAAACCCTTTGATTTACTATATGTACCAACCCAGATGCCCGCATGGTACGGGATCTCAGTGATATCCTTCTGCTCCACAGCCACTGCCTTGCTGGTGAGGAACCTTCCATGATGCCAAGACCAATGATGCAAGTGGGAAGATTGGAACAACAGTCAGCGCATGCCAAGTGGGAGTACTAGCGGCCCTTGATTTGTACAATTGGACAACAATCTTCCTATCAACTCAAGCAGGAGACTGCAACCTTTGTCCAGAGGACAAGGAAGTCTATAAACTTACCTTTGACTAGCTAGGAATGAAAGAATGGATCGTCATAGTAAGGATCCCATATAATCCATTATAATAGTTTCCATGTTCTTTTCCATTCCCAGCTAACCAAAGGCCAGTGAAGAACGCCAAGGGGCCACAGCTCAGGTGCCTCCGAGCCTGGTGGCAATTTTACCAAGGCCTGGGACCAAGATGAGCACATGAGTAATGTTTTTTTTGGTGGTTGAACNNCCTTATATGAAATACTATACCCCAGAAGGAGGATATAATCTTACTCTATAATGGGTACCATAGTATCCCCTAATAAAATACTACATGGAAAGCTTGGAACTCTGGGGGTCACTCACAATATGAGCTATAGTCTGAGTGCATCACCCTTAAAACCCCTACAAGACTCCACTATATAATCCCCTATAGAACCCCCTTCCTAAACCCTAAACCCTAGACCCTTGAAGGAATTTAGACTATAACTCAAATAGTCTGATACGTCTCAGATCAGTTTTCTTGCGCCAGCCTTCATGAGGCGAAGCGCATGGTCCAGGCCGCTTGCAGCATCTTCACCTTGCTGCCATCTAGGAGGGAGTGAAGGAATGGATCACTTATATTAGGGTTTAGGCCTTTAGGGCTTAGGGCTTAGGGCTTAGGGTTTAGGGTTTAGGGTTTAGGGTTACAATCCCGGATCATGATCCCCAAGTTACATCCCTCTTCCCCTACTAACCACGAATAAGTCACCTGATAGCCCGATGGCGCTGATGACTCGGGCCAGGCCCTCGAAGCCGCCCTCTTCAATCGCTTCCAGGGCTTCATCTGAAATCCCTGAGAGCTCCGCACCAGGAAGCTGCGAAAGGATCTCTCCCTCCTGTTTGACAACGTAGCAAGTTCTCCCTTGAACAGCTTCAAATTCCCTCAGACAATGATTGAGCTGAAATTCAGACTCGCGACCGTAAGCCATGAACCCCAGACCTTCCATCCTGGACGCTTCAACCTAGCTTGAACCCTGACCTCTGTGCACAGAGCATGATGCGGCGTCCTTGGAGGCTTCCACGGCAAGGACCAAGCATTTTCCCTCAGTGTCCTCCTCCTTCCGTAAACAGTCCAGGATTCAGACATCATGTTAGGGTCCCTCCACATGCTTGCGCTGATTTATGCGCAATGCATCATGTGTGCACAAGCTCTGAACCTTTCATGTCGAATCCAAGGCGCCAGATCCCACACCCAAAATGAGGGTCTCTCAAATAGGGGGGGGTGCCTTTCAGGACTGTAGGAGTCCCCAGGATTTCAAAGGGTTTAGGGGTTTAGGATTTTTTTAGGGTTTAGGGTTTTGTTTGAGAAGCTCCCAAAAACCCTAAGCCCTAGTGCTCCTCAGCCTTGGTCTTCAGCTCTGTCCACTGCACCTCACAAGGCCACAAATGGTTTTCGCCAAATGGGGAGTGTCTCTAAAAACAAGGGGTCCCGTGTTGGAAGCTTATAGCCCCCCTTAAGTACATGGGTTTTTGGGGATCTCATTTTAATGTACCCAAAGCCATATTCTGCCTACTTAAACGGGACTATAAAGGAATCCTGGTGTAGGGTGCATAAGTGGGACTACTATTTTTGGACATACGCGCGAAGAGGGATTCCCCAGACATCAGACCTTAGCACTGCACAAAATCAGGGCCACGCGGTTTAGGGTTTAGGGGTTGGGGTTTAGGGTTGACAGGAGACCCTACACATGCCTACATCCACATGATCACAGGATCACATGAGCTGTAGTCTAAACTTTCAGTATCCCCCATGTAATAACCTCTATGATACTCCCCCATATAACCTCCTATATTGCCCCCTTTACGGAGTTTAGACCCTAAACCCTAAACCCTGAATAACCCCCTTTACGGAGTTTAGACCCTAAACCCTAAACCCTCGAGTTCAGACTGTGACTATAGCTCACAGTACCTGGACGATGCGGCCTCGTAGATCTTCTGGTCATCCTCGGCCATCTGGCTTTCCATGGCTTTCTTGATCTGCTCCGGCGTCACCTGTAATAGTGACCATAAGGGTTTAGGGTTTAGGGGTAATAGTGACTATAGGGGTGTGGGGGGTCTACCTAAGTGACCTTCATGACATCAGCCGGCAATCATTCATGTGCCAGGCAGTGAACAAAAGTCACTGGGGCGTGTGATTTTTCAAAATTGCCAAGGATCACATCATTTCTACCTATTCATGACTACTATTACTATGAATACTATTATTACTTTTATTACATGACTATCTTTATTGCTAATCTTATTCTTATCTTGATTATTGCGGGAACCTTGGCCGGACCTTCCCAAGCTTGGCTGCATTTGCTCAAGAGAGCCTAAAGCCTAAACCCTAAACCCTAATCCCTAAGCCCTAAGCCCTAAACCCTAAACCCTAAACCCTAAACCCTAATCCGCCTTGCGGAAGGCAACGTCAGTGCCCTTGAAAAGTACTTCTCCGTCACTCGTTGCCACCGTCGAGTCAAAGACCTGCAGGTCACTTAGGGTTTAGTTAGGGTTTAGGGTTTAGGGTTTAGGGTTTAGGGTTTAGGGTGTTAGGGTTTTAGGGCTTAGGGGTTTAGTTAGGGTTTAGGGCTTGGGGTTTAAGGCCACCGCAGCCACCGTGTTCTGAAGTTCACTATGGTATATTCTGGTATATTGAAATATCATGGTATGTTATGGTATATTAAAATATCATGGTATGTTATTGTATACTATGGTATTTTATGCGGATTGCCAAGACATCTGCCTGTTCCTGCTCGGAGAAGGTCTTGAGATCGAGGTGCACGAAGTACTGCCTGGGCTTGTCATCGCACGGTAGATCTATGGGGAAGAAGTTTGGGGTGACACGAGTCGCAGTGCAGCATAGGTGCTCATCTCGGGAGAAGTTTCGGTGCACATGAGCCTGGACCCCAACCGAAGATCAGACCAAGTCATATCAGGATGATATCCAACACACTCATACACTCTCAAGCCTGCACTCGACCCATGCCGGAGAAGATCTTGAGCGGCGCATCCCAGCCAACCATAGTAGCTCCCAGGACGTGAATGGTACCTGGAGTTTGCAGTTGGATCGTTTCAAAATTGCGCCTTTCCATGGCTTCTTGCCTTTCCTATGTGAAAGCTACGTCGCCTACTGCCCTTTTTCGAAGTAGTTGAGGCCGCTGCCGTCCAGTGTAGCTGGGTGCATGAAGAATCCCTGGTTGGGCTGCGACCTCAAGAGAAGCTTCAGCGGCGGTGACACCATATGACACAGGAATAGGCCAGCGAGATCGGCACGTACAACATGGAGCACTTCGTGCCAATGGCAGCTTGTAGGCACTACTGGGATCCGGGCTCTGGCGAATGCTCCAAACGGCAAAGGACATGCTTGTCACCACCTACACCCGTCCCAGCACAGTTGCAGCGGCATGTACGACAAAAGCTTGAAGACTCAGCGAACTCCTTTATTACTCTGGCCACAACGCAGGCGATTTGATGCAAAATATAGGCCATACGCCATACCAAGGTTTGCAATGCAGCCCCAAACATCCTTCGCAAGCACAGTTTAGAGCACGCCTTCACCGGAAGGTCCCGTCCGCATGCGCTGCATCTGCTTGCACACCTGCATCTTCTGCTGGAGTACTAGTAGTAACAATAATAATACTAAAAATAATAACAATAATATTCGTAACTATAAGTCTAATAGTGGTAACAAAAGTAACTATAATAACAATAGTAGTAATAGTAATAGTACTAACAGCAATAATGGTAGCAACAATAGTACTAATAGCAATACTAGTGGGCCGCCTGGAATCTAGGGCCCAGCCACAAGCCGCCCTTGTGGATGGCGGCATACACATCCTGCACACGGAAGAAAAATGAAAAGTCTGAATCACAAATAGGAGGATTACTACTCTTATTACCATTAATACTACGATTATAACTGATGGGCTTTTGACCAAGCCTTGCGCAGAGGAAAACTACGATTATAACTACTATGATTATTATTGCTATTACTACTATTAAGGTTAGATCAGCCTGCAGTCCTTGGGATCAACCTCCTCAGTGCACATGCGCCGCAGCTCCTGCAAGACGTGGGGTACTTGAAGACAGCAGCTAGTAGGATCACATGAGCTATAGTCTAAACTCCTTGAAGGGTTATATGGGGGATTATATAGGGGACTACTATAGGGGATGTTAAGAGGGATGCTATGAGTTTAGAAGATGACCCCCAATTCTCCCACACAATCCCAGTTTCCATTTCATGTTCCCTATTCTTTTCCATTTGAGCCAGCAGTAACCACACCCGAAATAATCCTATAATCCTGCATAACCCCATATAGCCCCATATAACCCTATATAACCTCAGAATAACCTAAAACAAGCCTAGACCCTAAACCCTAATCCTGGTGTCCATTTCATTTTCTATTGTCTTTTCCATTGTCTTGTCCATTTGATTCTCCATTATCTCTGTGCCCTAAACCCTATATAAGCTAATATAACCACTATAACCTTCATATAGGCCCTATATAACCCTACAACCGCTCCTCCAGGTCGATGGTTGCTGGGTCGGCAAGCCCTCGGCCAATGCGTCCCTCGCAGTGAGTGATCATTTCAGTGCTATCTCCACGGGAGCTGCGCATCTCGAACTTGTCCCCCATCCTCGGACATGATAGCAAAATCAGTAGGGAATATTAAAGGGGAAACTAGGAGTTTAGACTAGAACCCCTATAATTCCCTATATAATTTCAATAATCCCAATGTCCATGTCATTTTCCATGTTCTTTTCCATTTGATTCTCCATTATTGGGGAAATAATATCCCTAAACGGAAGACTAGTGAACAGCTTGTTGGCGGCGGGAGTCTGACAAAACCGCAGGAAAACCGTGGTTGCCGTGGGCTCATCCGCATTTTTTGGAACCACCAGAGGCCAGGTCATCGCCTGTCATCTCTCACTTCAGAGACTGGCACTTGCTTAGTAAAAACCGACGGTTTAACAGAACAGTATGTGTGGAATCGCAGGAGCTGCTACAACTGAGGGCGTAACCAAGTCCTTAAGGTAGCCCTCCTTGCCGACAATGGTCTTTACAGCCTGTCACTGAAGCGTTTCTGATGCTTCTGCAGGTTCAAAGGAGCTCCATCGAACCTCCATAGCGTGCTCCACATACACCACACCTGTAAGGAAAAGGCGACAGATCAAGGGTCATCAAGTTGCAAATCACTGCTTTCACTGCCAGCAGTTCAAGATTGCTCAAAAAGCCTAACGCTGGAGGCCTGGCACGACGATCTCATTGAATGCCACGTGCTCTGCGCAAACTTTGAAGATGTCCTTGCATGCCCATGGCTTGTGCCACAGAGCGCCCACTGACTTGCATGCCCACTTGGGGAAACTTTGCTGAGGTAGCCGCTGACTTGATGGTGCATTCGTAATGCACATCACGGCCCTCCATGATCTTTCGTCGCAGGCAGCGGTAGGCCGTCTCTCGCCAGGGGAAAGAGGTGTGCCTGCCACTTCTTTGAAAAAGGAGGCTCCTAGAACACGGGGTCTCACTCCTCAGCAAATGCAGCGAAGGCACCTGAACGTGATGGCACCTCCTTCGTCAGCGGCAGGCTCTGCGATGGTCACTCTCTGTCCAGAGTGCGCCGCGGCACTTCCGAATGTAAGGTGTGCATTTGTGCCACCAAATCCAAAGGACGAGAGGCCTGTCCAGGCTCGACAGTTCGGCCCAAAAATTCATACTGGCGCAACTAGCTACAGTAGCTGTCCTTTGTACAAGTATGTCCAGCTGGAGCAACAGCCTAATCAGATGCTGGTACTTTAGGAGATTAATCCGGGTCCAGATCCAATCCACAGATGTCCATCGCGTGCTCAATTCAGGAATCGCCGCGCCTGAGACCACCTTGCCCGAAGGCAGCTCGTGTAATTCCACAGGGATCACTGCCTGAGGCTAGCCAAGCGTTGCACACAAGAGTGAATGTTCATTATATACCTCATTACAATATAGTAGTTTCCATTTTATTTTCCATTATCCCTATATATCCCCCAATAGTATACCCCATATTCTAGCTACTTAAGGGGGAAGGGGGAGAAGACTTCTGGGCTGCACTTGCCTGGAAGTCTTCAAGGTCGATGTGTGGATTCCTCAGCTTGCAAACAAGAAAAGACATGCTTGGAAATTACATGAGCCCAAAAGGGAAGCACACTACACCATGCAAGAAACCCACAACCCTATATATGACCCTATTATAGTAATAGTTTCCGTTTTCTTTTCCATTCCTTCTAAACCCTAAACCCTACATAACCCCATTATAGCAGTAGTTTCCAGTTCTTGCAGCAGCTTGTTGCTGCTGAGCTTCAGATTCTGGAAATGGAGATTTGCTGGTGCCTGGTTCTTCTCCAGCATGTGGACGCTTTTGATGAAACCAGCTATGCCGGCCGAACCCTCCAAGTGCCTTACAGCCAGACAGTTACCGCTCGAGCTGAGCAAAGATGCAACGGCCTTTCTGAATTTCTCGTCCAAGGCACGCAATGTTGGTCTTTGCTGCACCCAGGACTACAGCTGATCCAGCTTCACCAAGAACTGACTTTAGAGCATCCACTTCAATCGGATCGCCCAAAGCAGTACCAGTGCCGTGGCACTCGATCAGGCCAACCTCGCCTGCACTGGCAGCAGCTTCCATGAGCGCGCGGCGAATGACTGCCTGCTGTGATGGGCCATTGGGCGCAGTCAGCGAAGCTGAGCGGCCATCCTGATTTGCGGCGGTGCCCCTGAGCAACGCACGGGCCGTTGAAGCCTCTCCATCCTCTGGGAGGGTTGCCAAGAAGGCGGACCCGACACCCTCTCCGCGTGCGTAGCCATTTGCTGAGGCATCGAAGGTGAAGCAGCGGCCGTCCTCAGAGAGCATCTTCGCCTCGCTGGTTGCAGGCACTTCAATGCAGCATGCTGTACATACTTTACATGCTTTACCTTTAAATCTTCAAGACAAACTGCGACACCCTGATTTTACAAAGTTGCCCTGCCCCGCCTTGCTGAAGCTGATGTACGGGCCAGTGCCAAGAATCAGATTCGTGCCCGCCGCGAGAGCGCCCTCAGCAGTTCCCCGGCGCAGTGAAGAAAGTGCCTTGGTGCGAACTGAAAATGGATGTGAGAGCTTCTCACTGATCCGGTAAGCATGAGCACATGCTTCCAGGACACCGCATCAGCAGCCACCAGAGAGGACGAACAGGCCGTGTCGCATGTCAAGCTTGGGCCCTGCCAATGTTGGTCAAATCACTGCATTAGGCATCTGACACAGTGGAGGAGAACATCAAGAGATGTCAAAAGCCATACTTCGCTTCCCATGTCCCGCCTTCACACCAAAGATGTACCTCAATTAGGCCACGTGTAGCATTCAAAGCACTCCTAATACGCGTGCCATTCCCTGGCATGGTCTCGTCGCAAAAATGGGCCGGCCATGCTATCTGAAAGTATGCGACCTCCTTCAGCCTCTATGCAAGTAGGAATGTCTTTCGCTGGGTGGATGCTTGTTGTTTTTGTCTCGTGTCCGACTAAGCACACAAGCTCACGTGCAGTCGAAGTGCGAAGTTCGGTTCGCACTGATGGACGCTGAGATGCCAGTGCCAGTGTATGGATTGAACTTGTCACCCACCGAAACCATGACGAACCAATCCTTCGCTCATTCACCAAACTAGGTTTGCACAAGGCAGCATCTCATCACCTACGGGTACAGCCTGCAGATGCCTGCAGCCCTTGTAGCAGCCTGCAGCTTAGGTTCATATTGGCACTGGCCCACGAAGACTCCCACGTCAGCACCCATCAGCCGATCCCGTTCCCAGCCAGCGGCCAAGAAAGCCGTGTGAGCTGCCTCCAACAGCAGCCGCTGCTGTGGGTCAATGGTTGCCGCCTCGGCAGCCGACAGGGAGAAGCAGGAGGGATCGAAGAGCTCTGCACCTTCGATGAATCCACCATGCTTTGCGTAGGTCTTGCCAGGGGCATCTGGATCTGCGGAGTAGTACTGGTCAAGGTCCCAGCGCGTGAAAGGAATCTCAATGACCTGGGTTGTTGTTAGGGAACACAATTTATTTAAGTTACCATATTGGGGAACCATGTAAATTACCATGTATACCCATTATGGTAACCCAATTTCAGTTGCTCAACAGCAACCCAGTGACTGAGTCCTTCTTTGCCACCAAATCTTCCCAAAAGCCATCGTCACGCTGACCCGGGAGGCTTGCAGCCAAGCCCAGCACTGATGCGAACTGACCTTATAGTCCCCCTTAAGTAGATAGAATATGGCTTTGGGTATACCATAATAAGATCCCCCTATACCCCATATTCTATCTACTGAAGGGGGACTATAACTCTAAACCCTAAACCCTATGTAACCCATTATAATTTTTTCCATTGTCTTTTCCACTATCCCAATATAACCCCAATATATACCCTGTAGCCCCGGAGAAGTGGATCCCTAAATCTCGTCTTGCCTACACACTACAATAGTTTCCATCTTCCCTTCTAAAGCCTGAATCCTGATATAAGCCCAATACTATGGTAGTTTCCATTTTCTTTTCCATCATCCCTATACAACCCCAATATATACCCTACTATACTATACTAGTTTCCATTTTTTCCATTACCCCTGTACAACCCCAAAATATATAGATACCCTACTATACTATAGTAGTTTCCATCTTCCCTTCTAAAGCCTGAATCCTGATATAAGCCCAATACTATAGTAGTTTCCATCTTCTCGTCCATTCCTTCGTTTCCCCACTGCCAGCCACCAAGTGACCCGAGGTGGGGCCAGCACTCATGGCCGGAAGCGCGGCCGAGGTCGAGGGCCCAAGCTGGGCCACGGCGTAGTTGCTGATGGCTGCAACCGTGGGGTAGTCAAAGATCAGTGTATTTGGCAGCTTGATGCCCTGCAACTCATTTCCCTAAACCCTAGACCTAAACCCTAAACCCTAAACCCTAAACCCTAGACACAAACCCTAAACCAGGATTTCAAGGTTGGCCTGCAACTCATTTGATAAACGATTTCGGAATTCCACGGCTGCCAAAGAGTCTAGGCCAGAGTCCATGAGAGGCTCCTGGCACTGTGGCACTACACTCCCGGAAACTAACATGGAAACCCAAAAGGGGCCCAATAAAGACTACAATCCTTCTAAAAGGGTACTATATGGGTTTCCATGTTAGTTTGGGGGAGTGTAGCACTCCGCAGTTTGCCAAGCGAAAGACTCACAGGAAGCTAGCTCTACACAAGGCCAGTCTGAGCCACTATTGGGGACGTATAGGGAATAATGGAAAAGAAAATGGAAGCTACTATGTATATATTTAATCCCTATATAACCCCCATGTAATCCCTACATAATCCCTATATACCCCCTATTCAATCCCTCTATAACCCCTATAGAATCCCTCTATAATCCCTCTATTATCCCTCTACAACCCCTGTATAATCCCTACATACTCAGCGTCCTGAGGGTCCACACCGTGGCCAGTGACCTCGCTAGCAATCTCCAACACCAGGGCCTCCACTTGCGATGCGCTGACTCCTGGCGCCCCCACCTGAGCCCAGCGAGTTCTGACTTGAAAATTATTGCTATCATTACTATAACTTTTAAAGGTTAATACTATTTTTACTATTATTACCATTTTTGCTATTGTTACTATCATTACTGTTATTAGTATTGTTACTAAGATTGCCTTTAGATTACTATTGTTATTAACGCATCTTGGCAGCCACGGCACAGGAGCAACCTGTCCAGCACCCGCAATTTGGCTCAACTGCGAGGCTGCATACATGCCTGGGCAAGTAGTTATGTGTGACAGGTTGGCACTGCGATAGTAGTAACAGTAACAATGGCAATAATAGCAAGAATAGCAATAATAGTAATAGTGGTAATACTAATAACAGTCATCATCATAGTAGTAGTAGTAGTAGTAGTAGCAGCAGCAGTAGCAGTAGTAGTAGTAGTAGTACCTCCGTTCTCTGTTTGAAGGCTCAAGAAAGTTCCCGCCCAGGAGCTGATGGCTGCGGCTGTGGGATAATCGAAGATCAGTGTGTTTGGAAGCTTGACTCCCTGCAATTCGTTGGACAGCCGGTTGCGGAACTCGACAGCCTCGGAGGGAAGAATATTCAACAACAACTTCACTTCGACACTGTGCCATCCGACGGCGACTGTGCAGCCAAGCTGCTGAAAGTGAATCCATTCCGGCTTCCATGAGTGGCTCCTATAAAGTCAGTAGCAAGCCTCTCGGGTCAAGCAGAGGCTTACATGTCACAGCATGCCCTGTCAAAAAAGATCCGCTCATGTGAGGCCGAGTCCTGCGCGCCAACAGCAGTGCCTGTGACCTCCCCGGCCACCTGAAGCACCATTGCCTGCACCTGAGCCATGGAACAGAGTTGCAGATTTGCTCTCCTTTGCCAGCTTTTCCCCCGCCTGATCCGCACTGACGGCGGCAGGCCGGGGCGCCATCGCGCCCGGCACCAGTGCGCGGCCACCACTGGGCGCGGAGCTGCTGCTGGAGCTGGCTTCTCGGCGGAATCCTGACATGGATGCTGAAGAAGGATAACGAAGCTTGGGCGTGGAATATAATTCTGCTTGCCCAACCATGAGACCACATATGCAAGCCACAGCTTTTGAGACAGCATGCCAAGTCAACTCCCTTGCGATCCAAGGAGCGCGAGTAGAAGGAGGGCACAGACTTGCCAAACCTGCCCAGCTCGCGGTCTTCTGTCTTTTGAGGCCACAAAAAGCAAAGGCTACAGATGCGCTCGAACTTAGCCAAGCGGCTGCTTCAGGTATTGCCCCCAGTGCACCGGGCAGGCTGCAATCACGCTACCAGAAGCACGTAAGGATCCCGAGAGAGCCGCCATGCCGATCTCGGCTTCAAGCTTGCCACGGCTTCAAGGTTTGAGTAACTATGAGACAGTCAGGAATACTATATACCCGGCTGCTACATGCTGAAACGACGGTCGCCGCAAGTCTTTGGAAGTGTTGCTTTAGCAGCCAAGAGGCCACATTGCCGATGCTCCCGAGACCTTGTGCCTTCAGACGCTGAACGGTCCCCTTCTGGGCGGCCATGCCAACTTCACGCCATGGGCCCCACTGAACGGAAACCATGCGCTCACCCAAGGCCTGCATTGCAAAGGTCTGCTGTAACTTTCAGCAAACACAAGAAGTTGAACCAATACAGTTTGCAAGAGACACATGGGCGACGGCTACCTATGTGCCTCAAGTCCTACAGAACCAGCCTTCCAGTAGCGCGCTTGACCATCCAGGGCAGCATTGGCCGCAGAGTAGTTGCCCTGACCAAGCTCAGGTTTCTTTTTCTCGGACCTTCTCTCCATGGCACGACTTGGTCCCTAGCTTAGGGTTTAGGGCTTAGGGTACAGATTCCTCACAGCAGGCAGGCAGGTAAGCAGGCAGGCAGGCAGGCAGGTGTTCTGCACTCGGAAAAGGCCAGGCCTGCCCGGGCGAACCTGGCGAGCTGTGTGGGAGGGGGGAAACATGCGGCATGCTAGTAGGGAATGAAGGAATGGAAACGAAAATGGAAGCAACAAGTCATGTTGTCACATCAAGACCGTGGAAATAAAATGTAAAGCAACCATCTCACGTCAATCCCCCCGAAGCCAGGCCTCAAAGCAAAAGAGCACAACAAACTTGCCAGGCAGACCAAGAAGGGCAGATGTAGAGGAGAAGAGCACCGCGAAATCCAATGGCGAAGCTTGGGACTGAAGACAGAGGTGCAGGTGCCTTGCTCCCCACACCTTCGCACCGTAGGCACGCTCCAAATGCTTCCTGGTCAGCTTCGGCAGCGTCGCATCGTCCAGTACAGCGGCCAAGTGGATGAAGCCGCGCACTGTGTAGCCAGAGCTACCTTTAAGGCCGGCCACGAGCTCTTGCGTGTCTGTCAAACTGGCAATGTCGCACGGCTTCACCAGCAGCTCAATGTCGAAGTCTTGCAGCTGGTCCCACATGGCTTTGAGGTCTTCTCCAACGACTCCCCTTCTTGACAACAGCACCACAGACTTGGCGCCCTCTTCTGCCATCATCCGGGTCGTCACCAAGCCCAATGCGCCCACTCCTCCACTGAGAATGTAGGACCCATCCTCTTGGCACTCCATGCGGGAAGGCTGCGCAAGCACAACCTCAGTAGCATGCTTGGTTGGGGACCCCCGCAGACTGACTAACTCTACAGGCAAGGAAAATTGAAGACACACTTCTACAGCGTGGCAGAGCCGCCTTTCCGATTTGCTGCGCCCGTTGCAGGTAGCGCATCGCATCGATGCCAGAATTCAAGCCGTCGTAGATCGTCAAAGGCACTTCCTTCCACCAACCCTTTTCAATTTGGGACACGAGGCGTCTCATCAGCACATTGTAGCGCTCGGGCTGGAATTCCATGACCCAATCCATGGCAATCTTCTCATACTGAACATCTGGGCGTTCACGACGCATCTGATCATGGCTCCAGATAAGCCTCTTCCCAATCTCCATGAATCGCCCGCCCTTGGAGAGGAAGCCCAGGGACTTCGGGATGTAATCATCATGACTCAGAGAGTTGAGAACCACATCCACCCCATCGCTTGCGCCGTCCTCCTTGAGGAATGCCTTCATGTCTTCTTCGAACTTTTTCACATCGCGGCTGCTGGTGATGTACTTTACCCCCATGTCACGCAAGTGCTGCACTTTATTTGGGCTGCCGGCAGTGGCAAAGATGGTGGCACCCACACGCTGGGCAAACTGAACAGCAACCAGGCCAACACCACCGGTGGCCGCGTGTATCAGGACCCTCTCACCCTTCTGCACCGGCGCCAGCTCTTGGAAAGCCTCTTCTGTGGTTGCGAAGGTCACAGACCATGCTGCCATCTGCTCGAAGGACCAAGACTTTGGCTTAGGCGCCAGAAGCAGGGCTTCCGTACAGGCATATGTCTGCAGGCAACCCCAAGCAATGCCAAAGACGTCATGGCCAGGCCGAAGGCCAGCTGCCTCCTTCTCACCACCACCCACAGAGCAAACGGTACCGGCGCAGTCACCACCTGGATTGCCTGGGTTGGTTCAATGTCTTTATTCAAGGCATTAGGGCTGCTACTAGATTGCACCTCAATTGGCAAGTAATTAGCATTCTGTTCGCCAAGCTGCCAGGGTCTCCGGGGTACATGCCCATGACATTCAGCACGTCTCTGAAGTTCAAGCCAACTGCTCGAATGCGCACCTCGACCTGCTCAGGGCCTGGCTTTGGGCGCGAGGCCTGGGGGACTGGCCGGAGATTGGACAAGCTCCCCCTCGAGGACATCTGCAGGCGCATGGGCTTCTGGACTTGCACCTGGCTGCGGGAAAGCCGAGACACCTGGGTGCTCTCCCTGGCAGCCAGTTCAGTCTCGTTTCCACCAGCTCCAAGCCCGGTGAGAGTTCCCAGCTGTGCGAAGATTGACTTTGCGGCAGATTCAGGATCATGCGAGTCCAGGTCCACACAGCGGAGCTTCACTGATCGCTCCTCCATGCGCACTGTCCGTGCCAGGCCCCAAAGGCCTGCACGCAGTTTTAAAAGCAGTGCAGTGGCTGGCTAACGTCAAGTTTTGAAATACTTCAAACTGCGACAGCTATCCTGCCTGCGTGCAGGTAGTTGCCGGCCCCGTTGCTCACAGCCACATCCTACGGACGTCATCAACGCAGCAAGCTTCATCTATGTACACATCACAAACACGGGGAAACCGGGCATATGTGGCTTTGCCTGTGTTCCGTAGGTGATGTAGGCGATCTGTGGAGCATCTCCACCCTTGGCGATGACCGCGATGGCAGCCTGTCACTGACCATGTTGCTGCCGTGGAACATGAGCAAAACACCATAGTATCCATTTAATTTTCCATGTTCTTTTCCATTTGATTCTCCATTATTGGCGCCCTACAATCCCCATATAACCCATTATAGTAGCTTCCAGCTTCTTTTCCATTATCCCAATATAGACAAACAGTGACAGTGCAGGACGGTCGACCCGCCTGCGCCAAGGCCACAGCTTCCTGCAGCACCTGCAGCTCTGCATCCTGGCAATCAACGACTTGGTAGTTTCCCTAAATAAGGGGACCCCAATATAGACCCCAAGATACTATACCCTTATTATGGGGAACCTCCACTTAAAGCCAACTGTGCCACCCAGCTGTTTCCATGCGGTCCTCCAGAGCAGCGACCAGAACCACAGCCTTGGTGCCAGCCTTGAAGGCCATGTCCACCGCCGTGTCCACAAAAGTGCTGGCCTGCAGACTCGGTCGTGCTTGTGCTTACCTGGCGCAAGGTTTCAAGAAAGAGTTCCAAGCCTCGCAGAGCTTGGCCAGAGCTTCACGAAGTGGTGGCGCAGCACCTCAGTGAGAAAGTCCGCGAGACAACTCAAGCTACCAGCCCACCCTTTGAGTCTAAGGGTTGTCGCACAAGGGTTTGGTAAGGGACAAGACTTCAAAACTTCGAACATCAGTCGGCTGATGTGCGAATGAACGTCCTCTCCTGAGGTCTACACCAACAAATGTGATGCCCTTGCCAGTGGGGTCCTTGACCTCCCCAAGTTTTCCTTCCATAGCCGTCCATTCCACCTCCAAGATGTCTTCCTCCACGTCGTCGGTGGCTTGCTGGAGCATCTTCGCCTTGAGGCTTCCGGCAGAAGAGGCTTGTAAAACAGGAAGCGTTCAGCCCGTCTACGTCTAAAGGGCATACGGAGCAAAGCTACAATCACCACTCCTACAACGCCTACTTCTGCCGCTACAGAATGACTAGTTACAACAGCAATGCTCGTTGCACCGAGGGCAAGGCCCCTACTGCGACCATGGTGACTTCCTCTGTCGAATTGTTAAGTACGTGCCATAACCTATTGCCACCTGCCACTTCCCTGTTCACACGATCACTAGCTGCAAATGCGTTCTTCCTACCGAGTTCTTATGATTCCTAATGATTACTACGTACTTATTCCTACGCTCCCACAGCTCGCCCTCTTCCTGCTAATACTCATCCAGCTAATTCTGCAGCCGTACTACTGACAACGACCACCACCACCGCCGCCACCACCACCAACATGAAGAAGAACAGCACCAGAAGCATCAGCACCACCAGCACCACAATCCGCACCACCACAGCAACGAGCAATCACTCCCAGCAAAAAACCTTGCTACTGCGATTTAGACACGATGTGCTCGGGTCGCACTTCGCGAAACCTGAGCAAGGACTGCGAGCACAGACATTGTACTTTGCGACTACAAACGGTGCTGAACAGGACCCTTGACCGCTCACCGTTCGCCGATACATGCAATTTCATGCCCCCCGCAGCATGACCACAAATCGCTGATACTCCTCAAGATGCAACCAACTCCGGGAATCTCGCCTCATGTTCTCGAAGCCCATCAAGGCTGTTCCATCCTGTTGCATGCTGAGTGAAGCTCCAACAAGCACGCGAGCTTGCCGGACCACTGATCTCTCCGAAGAAATGCACCCCAACATAGATCAAAAAGCACAAGGAGTGACTTCCACATAAAATGCACACAAGCCCCTTGTTCCTGCTTGCAGAGCTTGGAGTTGACGCAGTTCTCTCTGTCAGTAATCTCCACCAGCTCGTGGTGGACGAAGATGTCGGTCTGGGATCCTGTGCAGGGCGAGGAATGCTTCGACCATGTGGAATCCTGTGGACCTGTCTGCTGCGCGTCAAAGCAGGCAATGCCTAAACCTCTCAACGACTCCTAACCATGGCATCTTATGATTGCATTGCACAACTTGACCCAATATAGACTATAGTAGTTTCCATTTTCTTTTCAGTCATCCCTATATACCCCAATATATACTATGATGATTTCCATTGCCTTCTCCATTATCCCCAGATTGCTCACGTACTTTCGGAGTCCTTGCCCATAATGCGTGACGCTCTGGGCCATGAGAGGAATCCGCAGAGAATTGAGACCGTCAATCTTTGTGGTGTGGCGCTGGAGCATGAGAGCCATGCTGCCCTGGAATGTTCCGTCCTTGGCGCCGAAGACAAAGACACTACCAGCAAGCACAGAAGCGATGATGATGACAACGAGACTGGCAACGGCTGCCTACAGGCATAGCAGTTGTGTACATCTACAAAGCATGTAAGCTAGCTTCAATGACCGCGGGGTTGAACAGGTAGCCGCTGTTGGTGCCATCTTCTTCAGCTGCAACTCGCGCGAGAACCTCCGCACCCCGGGGGCTTGCACTGACCTTCACACATCCACTCTACATTCTCTCCGTTGCCCCCCTAACGAACCTCCTTCTCTCCACGAAGAATGTGCCGTACAGTCCGGAATCGGGGCTGCAGTGGCAAGCCGATCTTGGAGAAAGGCGCCTGAGCAATAAGGGTTTATACAGGGATCAGAATTTCCCAAAATTGAGGGTACCATTTTGGGGGGTCCCAAAAATGAGGATTACAGTCTTATGGCATTTTGGTTTCTATATTCAGCTGAACCGGCACACGTAGCAACATCTGGCAGCCGAAGTGCATACAAGCGCTCGATCAACACATCCTCATCACAGCGCTGGCGCACCTGCTCAGCTCACACATGCCACTCCAATTGGGGTAATATTGGGGTTATATTGGGATCACAGAAAATGAAAAGGAAACTGCTAGAGTTTATTGGGGTTATGTAGGGGTAATGAAAAATAAAATGGAAACTGCTACAATTACAGATTTATATACCCTATTATAACTCCATCTTAAACGGCCAAAGGCTTTGCGTTGTTTCATTCCAGCTTCAGCAGGACCTCCTCAAGGTCCAGTGAGGGGAGCTCCGGCTCCACAAAGCTCATATCCACATCCTTACGGAAAACCATAATAGGGCATATAACCGCTGTAATTATAGTAGCTTCCATTTTATTTTCCATTATCCCTACACAAACCCAATATACTATAGTAGTTTCCATTTTATTTTCCATTATCCCAACCTCCAAAGTGTGATTGGGAAGCTCATGAACACAACCGCATCAAACAAAACTATGTGCCGTCTGGGCTGCACCCTCCGCGTGTGTTACCAGCTTCTTGCGCTCTTTCGGGTCGTAGCTGCTCATGGACCAGTGCTGGTCAGGGAACAGCTCGAGGTACCTCATCCACAACTTGTGGATATCAGCAGCACCGCCCCGAGACGCAAGTCACAGTGAGCATAACATGAACCAGCTGTTTTGCTCCTAGTACTATATTATAGGGCACTGTGATGATTGCCTTTTCTCATACTTCCTACTCAACTACTCATACAATACTGTTTCTTTTAGGTGCACTTCTCACAGTGAGGCAGCCAGGTGACAGGTCCACGTCACGGGCAAGCTTTCCTGGCTCGTCCCCCTGCTTCAGCACCAGAGGTGCTGTGAAGCCAACCTGTCACTTCAATCCAAAATGTGAGAGCTTGCTTGGGTGAGAGGATCCTGATGAAAAATGCTGGAGCATGGGGTATCCAGAACAACAGCAACAACTTTCATGGTGTAGTGGCAGTAGTAGGAAGAACAGCAGCAGCAGCAGCAGCAGCAGTACTTGGAGTGGCTTCAGTAGTAGTCGAAGTACGTGTAGATGTGGTAGCAACCTGATTCTGGAGCTGATGCTCTGCTGCTGCTGCTGCTGCTGCTGCTGCTGCTGCTGTTGCTGTTGCTGTTGCTGCTGTTGCTGCCGCCGCCTCTCCGATGCCGCTAGTGCGGTGCTGATGCTTACAGTAAGCAAGTGGCAATAGTTGCAAGCATCATCACCTTTAAAATCAAAGCATCGTGCACATCAGGATCTGACAATGACATCACCTTCGCAAGAACAGTTGAACGGGGAGGTGCTAGCACTTGAAGTAAAAGTGGATGTTGAGGCAAAGCGGAAGCCAAAGCGGGAGCAGAAGTGGAAAGGGTTGTGGAAGCAGAAGTGGAAGCAAAGTTGGGAGACGAAGAGGAAGTAGCAGAGGAATTCTTGGTATTGGTACTGGTACTGCTGCTGCTGCTGCTGCTGCTGCTCCTGCTGCTGCTCCTGCTGCTGCTCCTGCTGCTGCTCCTGCTGCTGCTCCTGCTGCTGCTCCTGCTGCTGCTCCTGCTGCTCCTCCTGCTGCTGCTGCTGCTGCTGCTGCTGCTCCTCCTGCTGCTCCTGCTGCTCCTGCTGCTCCTGCTGCTCCTGCTGCTCCTGCTGCTCCTGCTGCTCCTGCTGCT